>ML812493.1:41854-52200 GCA_009831015.1 Picea engelmannii
CATAATTACTCCAAGCAAATGTCCATTTGAGAATCACCCTAAGTCAACTTACCGGTCTGACATCTAAAGCCTACACTATCTAAGAAGGAAACTTCTTAAGAGTGGAGCCCTAACTAGGGAGTCTAATCTACTTATACTGTGAATTTATCTATAACATCCAATGATAGTAAATCTCTGAAGCAAGTTAGGCGGGATCTGTTCTTCTGGCAAATATATATATATTCCCTGTTTCACTGTTGAATGCTACCTCTGTCAATAATCCATTAAAAGAAGGGCAATTTCATTTTTTTTTTTGGCATGAGATCATATGATAGGTGATAAATTGTACTTCTAAAATTTGATTGGTTTCTTTTTCTCTTATCATCTTTTCTCCATTATGATATAAAATGTTGAATCTTCTTGCATACAGATATATAACATCTTCGGCATGGGGGAAGGTCAAAGAGCCCCTTCAGAACTCTTTTCCAAACTCACATGATCACCCCGCAGAACCAAATACAAAAGAAGATAAGCACATAATAAAAGAAGTACATGATATTCCCGTACCAAAGAAACTTCAGTCTAAAAGGATGAATTCTGACAATTTACAAGCAGTCACACATACTATGGGTATTGATCATACAAAGGTAAAAGCAAAGGTAACATGGTATTTATTTTCCTATGCTCATAAAACTACAATAAGTATGAAAAGATATACTGGATCTTATGACCTTAGTATTAAACTCATGCGCCTATCCCTCATATCCATATGCCTAAACCTAATCAATCCTCTCATAGCTCTTGAACATGGTTAAGGGCAAAAATCATATCAAAATATGAAGAATGTATAGCAATGATAAGCCATGAATATATTTCGTCCTTAAGCAATTCACGAACCTATCTTATATCATGAACCATGATCTAACATCAGATTCACTACCCGAACATCCAATCACCTATCCCAAAATGATGCCTTGAAGATCCAATGTCTTATTCTCATCATTACAGTAACGGGTAGAAATGAAATGTCTTATCTGGTCATAATTTTTCCTTACGACATCCTTACTTAAACTTATCATTCGCATTACCAACAACATCACCATATTCCCCCTTGTCATTAGCTTTCTCCAATCCTGAGCCTACTCCTTTCTGGTACCAAACCCTTACCTCATCAATTGACTAAACCCTTGTGCTACAACCCGATCATTTTCTCACAACTTATAACGATGGTGGTTAGTAGACACGAACCAGTCTTCCAAATTTATAGGGAAACCGAGGAGTTCCAATTATGTTAAGAAAAATATGCTAGATCGGGGTGGATGTCGTTTCTAGAAAAATTTACAGGCTGGCACGAGAAGATATCTCATGAACTTATTTAGAGCTATGATGGAGAGATTGCACATATAGGCAATCTACAACTAATAATCAACGAAGCAACCTTAAGGGAGGTCACAAAACTACCTAGTAGAGGAGCCAAATACTTCAAAGGTGTAGGAATCAACAAAGAAATGTGCCAATGATTCTTGAAAGAAGATCATCAGCACCCTGACTGGAAAAAGGGGATCCCGAGGAACTACATCAAGGAAGAATTTCATCCAATGATTACTAGTCTTCAAGGATTTGTCACTTGTGAGGGCAAGTATGCTGTGACCTTCATATATCATCTTAGGCTTCTATTACATTTTGAAGGAGGCCCTAAAATCGATTTCCCATATTTTCTATGGATGAATTTGAACAAAATGGTAAGAGGTGTTAAATCCATCTCCAAAATAGAGAAGACTAGCATTTACCATCAAAGTCTCATTAAAATGTTAGTTTTACATGAGCTTAGGAAACAAAGAATTAGTTGGAAAACCATTATCACACAACACCTTCCCACAGAAAACAAACCTGTGGATGAAACCCAGCATGCTCCAAAGAAAAGTAAGGAACCCCAAGAGAAAAAGAGCGAGAAGGATACGACAACTCCACCATCATCTAGGGCAGTGAGCCAACATGAAAAAGCAGGGTCCTCTTCCACAGTCAAGAAGACTTTTAAAATATTCGAATCAAAAGGTAAAAACAAATTAGTAGAAGAGACTTCAACGGTAGAAGTTGAAAAAGAGGGCCATCAAAAAATGATGAAGAAAGGGAAGCATAGCTCAAAAAATAAAAGTAAACAGTCTATGGCACAACCCCCTGTCACCATTTCACAATTAGAAAAGAAGAAAAGGAAGCCTGTGAGCATCCCTAATCCGGTACCTCCTTGTAAAAGAACCACGAGGAGCATGGAAAAGAAGGGAAAAACAATAGCAAGTCCTCGTAAACAGGAAGATCCAATCGACCTTACCTCCCCTTCTGAGGATTTACCAATCCAAGATGACATCCCTAGTTTGACCGAGGAGCAAGCCACTATTAATTTATGTGGGATGAGGGAGGAAGTTGAGGAAAGGGAGTGCATCCATACAGTAATGATGGAGTCAACAAAGACCTTGACAAAAGAACAAATGAAGAAAAGGATTGGGGAACTGCAAAAACAAAATCAGGAACTCCAACAAGAAGTAAAAGAATACCAACTCTTGGAAACGTATATCAAAAAGGAAAATGAGCAATTGAAAGCAACCAACCAACAACTTCAAGATGAACATGAAGAGACTTCTAACAAGTTCAAGAAGGTATTATGACTCCTACAATACGTTAGGGTCATCAAAAGGGAGCTGAAGGAAGAGGCTTCAACCATCAACGTCATTGATCCACCAAAGTAAAGAACACAGTCTCAAGTTTTGAAAAATTTTGGGTTTGTTTTCAGTTGCATGAGGACATGCAATGATTTTTGCATGGGGGAATGTTGAGACCCGAAATTGACATCCCCATTACTCTATTATACTCTTCATTTATACCTTTTTTGGCCTACCTAAGCTTGGGTGAATGACAAGAACGCTACCATTAGCCAGTGATAAGGTCATAAGGTAAAGTATGGTTAATTCATGCATTTTGTGGTTTATTGAGTTAGGGAATTAAATATTTTGTGTACTAATGCTTCAATTTATCATATATATAAATCTTTGACCTCTAGATATCTAGCGTTCTTATACCAGCTCAGCTATCTGGTACCTGCGCACCAAGACTGTTGTTGTCCGAATCCGGTACCAAACGCATCCTGTACTAAAATCTCATCTTGTTGTGATCCAGTACCAACAATCACACACTGTTATGATCCGATACCAATGGCCACACACTGTCATGATCTGGTACCACCTTTTGTGCATTGTCATGATCTAGTACCATCTACCTGTTACGATCCGGTACTAATATGGAAGAGCCTAATGCACTAAGTTAAGTTCCAGATCTCGCCTAAGCCAATTGGTGGATGTCTATTTGCTTTAGCAAGGATATGTTAGAACAATTTTTTGATTGCCTCATCCTCATGCACTTCGTGTCATGAGTATGAAGCTAAAAATGTAACCGAATGATTGAATTTAACAACTGATTGATTTGTCAATCATTTCACCTCCTTGTGTTTCACGATCGAGACTATTAAATAGTCGTGGCAAGGATGGTGGAAGTGTAGGAGAGTTAGCATATTACCAATATGTGAAGCAGCGTGTGATATTACATAACATATTCTGAGTGAAGATTAATAGAATGTCATTTATCTCCATATTCTGATTATCTATGATTAAGTATGAGTTGAGTTGTTAACGAAAGTTTTGATTTTATGTTTTGAAATGTGAGTGAGAGTAATGTGTGCATTGAAGACAAGCCTCTTGTAGACTTCAGCAGCTGACCTATTGAAGCGGCAAGGGCCCGCTGCCCAACAAAGGTCAGCCTCTTCGTAGATTAGCATTATCATTTGTTTTCAGTAGTGTAAACATTAAATTAGGTAAAGCTTTAACTCTGATAGATGATAGAATTACATCTTAGACTAGGATTTCCATTATATAATTGCTAAGAGATCTTTACTTGCTATATTTTTGCATTTGCTCTGTTCTCATGAATTTGATTTCCTTGAGTGATCATAGATGTTTGCAGCAATAATCAAAACTATTTGGATAAGAACTAGTGAAGTTCATTGTGAACCACAACAGAACCAACATATTGACTATTGAACTACCCATGCTATGCTTTAATGATTGATGTGCGATTTCCTTTCAAAAGTGTGGATTGCATAGTTAGTTTTCTGGGTCAGATAACAAATTTGATCTTTCAAACCAAATCCATCTCATACTTGCATGTGCCATAATGGAGTGGATAGCCTCTCTGTGAAAGACAACCAAAGTGCATTGCAGTTTTCTATTTTGATTTGTTTCCAGCATGCATAATCTAGTTTAATTCTATACTCGTGACATTAGAAATTACTTTTCTTACTGGTGTCTTGTAGCTCTATTGATTACGAATCCCAGATTGATAATTAATGAGTGCATTATACTAAACATATAAGCAACACAACAGACCCTTCAAACAAGTTCATCATAGGATGTTCCTAAATAGGACTGAGGAGCGCACATACTTTTATCCATCAATAACTCCAAAAGTATAAGAATATTGCTAGGTCACATTCCATGTATGACTCTAATCATCCATTTGTATACAGAAATGACCCCTTTCCAAGGAAGAGAGGTCATTTAGACTTCCATAATTAAGGATGAAGAATAAAAGATGTAGATTCAGTAAGGGTTATTATGTCATCATGTATATCTATACCTGGTAATAACATGGTGCAAAGTCAAAGTTTTATCAACCATTTTAAGCCCATTAAGGGAAACACATGCAATATCTTTCACTTGGATCCTACTACAAACCGACTCAAATTGAGTTGCAAAAAAATAATGAAGAAAAAAATGACCTTGAATTATATAGAAAGTGATTTTTTCCATATGATTCAAACACCAATAAGCAAACATATTTCTTAGTTACATAAAACTCTCCACACCATGTGCATTATTAGCAGAACCTTTGTAATGATTTTTTTTCAAGCTTGTTTATCAAGTTTTTTCTTTAACTTTGACTTCAAGAATGATAGTGCACTAAACATTCTCTCATCATCCCCTAGCTACATGTAATGCTCTTTTAGTCTTAAACATAAAAAATATAATTTCATTAGAGGAATGTTGATCTCATGTTAATATGTATCCTATGATGAACACATAGGAACCTAATGCATATACCATTTTTCTCTTCGCTTAGCTAAGTAGAGCTCATTTCCCTTTCTAAATGACTAATAAGTATTTTTAAAGAAAACATAAAATAAACATAGTAGATACTAAAAGGTGAAGGTGCTTAAGTCACGCCACAAAGTGAAAGGAAATAAATTTTGTTCCTAGCACAACAATGCATAATAGGACAAAAGTCCTAATTAATATAGAGATGAAAAGCTCTTAGGACAGGGTCCTAGATTTTAAAGAAGTCAAGTTCCAGTGCCATCACTCCTTCACAACCTCTATTTAAAATGTAAGTGATTGTGGACATCAAACCCTATTAAGGTGATATTGTTGTTGTTAAGTTGAATCATTGGTTGAAACAGTTAGAAGTGTACTTCAGAGTCCATAATATAGATGAAGAGTAGACACTTTCATTTAATTGATTGAAACTAGAGGGCCATCAACTAACCTGGTGGGAAAGCCACATGAAGACATTTAGGTTGGAGGTTGATCCACCAGTAACAAGTCAGAGGTGTTTAAAACCCTTGTCAAGTCCCAGTTTTACCCTATTCAGTGTGTAGAGGACTAGTGGATCCGTTATCATCGCTTCAAACAAAGGCATGGGCATAGTGTGCTAGAGTACACCACCAAATTTAGGAAGATGGTGATCATGTTGGGTGTAAAGCCTCTGCATACAGGGCCTCATAAAACATAAATATATTTACATAATTTATATCATATTTACTTTTATCTTAATCACTTCTTTATTTGCTAGCATAATAAATTATGTTCCAGCAAAATGAAAAATGAACAGCATAATAAAAAATAGGGAACAACATGAACAACAACATAATAATAATGAACAACATCAACAAAAAAATAATGATAATGATAATGAAATGTATTTACCTCAAACTAATGTTGAACTGAAGCTGGACCGAAGTTGATGAATCATGCCCAAACTGATTAACCTCCCAGCCAGCTAGGAACAACCTATCTGGCTCCCTAGCCCCAGGATTCCTTACAGTTTCCTGGCCCCCAAGCCCAAAATTCCCAGCAAAACGTGCCCCCCCTGTGAGAGTCCTCAAGTCAGTTGTAAGCACAAACAGATGCAGAATAGATACACAATCCCAAACTGCTTCCTCCCTTCTCCTTCCCTTCTCCAAAATTTTCTCCCCCTCGCATGAATTGAAAATCTTCCATAACCAAAAATACCTCTCCCTTCTCGAGTCCTCCCCTTCCCTTATCTTCCTTCTCCTCCCTTATCCATCACCTTCCCTCATTAATCACTCAACCACCTTATCCCTCCCATAAATTGGTTCAACTACCAATAACAACCATATTATAGTAAAGTCTTCAAAGAAAATTTAATTTTAATAATTCATTAAACTAATATTTATTAAATTACTACTTATTAAACTAATATTTATTAAAGAATTAATTAGGGTTGTTACATACACCCACCCTTCAAGAAAATTCATCCCGAAGTTAGGGTAATTTACAAAACAAGGGAAATGACACGAGGTTCATACATTCAGATCCAATAAACAACATTATCAATATGTAAGCAAAAGAAAACTCATACATACTAGTGTACATGTGCAAGAAATGCATGTGTAGCTAGCACATACAAGTCTCGCACATGTACTAATGAGACTAACTATCACACCTATAGTAATTCTTGTATGCATCTAATCCAATCAACAAGACTATTCATTTTATAAAAGATAATAAACCAACTAAATGTTTGTGAAATCCCTTAATTAGAATAATCTAGCTCAACAACATTTATCTAGACAATTGTAGTTCAGTTAAGTAATTATGAATATACATATATACATATTTTCTTTTCAGAAGGGAAAACAATAAATTCCACTATAAGGAAAATCCCCATACCCTCTCAACTATTTCTATTCATCATTCCTCCCTAACTTACTTCCATCTTCCATCCCTATCTTTCCTATGTTGGACTATCTTGGAGCGTCAACTATATTGACCTAACTCCAAATAGAACCCGTAAGTGGAAGTGTCACTATCTTGACCAAGCTTCCCCAAAAGACAACTGACAATCATCATCACACATCTAGGGGAGCGTGAGATAACACCGTCCTCCCATGACTCCAAGTTTCAAAGGATACATGATGGGAAATACCTCCACCCCTCCTAATAGGACTAGGGTCCACACCCTACCATGGAATATATAGTGGCACTGTGTTGCTAGGAATTTTGTCATCATATATTCAATTTTAGGCAGTCTCACCACCTGAAAACCTGCATTGGTCTACATATCATAGAAATTCATTTGAACCAACATAATTTCACATACAAAGATTCATACCATATTGTTTCTCGGTCAATGGTCATGACATCCACTTTTATTAGCATTATCCTTTGGCTATCTCATAGCCCATTGACCTGCAGATTAGTCTATAACACAAACTCATACAAATCTATGCATTATCATCATGTAAATGCATTTGACCATAATCTCAAATCGGTATCCACATACCAACAACTTTAAATGTCAAAATTTTCAAGTTAGAAATAGATCGCATGATATCCCCATAATTCAATTAACATTAACCGTTCATAGGATTTTCATTCACATAATAGATTGCATCATATCCATCATCATTCAAATAACGTTAAACATTCATAGAATTTACATTCACATAATAGATCACATCATATCCATCATCATTCAAATAACATTAAACATTCATAGAATTTACATTCACATAATAGATCGCATCATATCCATCATCATTGAAATAACGTTTAAACATTCATATAGGTTCATATGTCTTAAAAGTTCAAGTGTATCATTAATAGTTTCACAGTGAATAGAAAATAAAGGTGATTAGGCCTCAGGTAATCCTAGTTGTCTAAGTCAAAAGGTGGCATTACATACACCCAACCTTTGAGAAACATATTCTCGAGGTGGTCAAAAAAGTGAGGGATAATCTCGTCGTAATGTCTCGGCATCCTCCCAGGTAGCAGATCCTGGACTATACTTGTCCCACTGGACCTTAACTTGGTCTACTAGACGATTCCTGAGTTGTCAGACTCTACGGTCCAATATGCGTAATGGTTCTACCGTGAGGGTTCCCACGTCTGATACCTTCAATTCCTTCCAATTTAGTTTATGTGATTCGTCAGCAACATAATGACGTAGAAAAAATACATCAAAAACATTATGAGTTTTATGCAAGTGAGGTGGCAATACGAGATGATAGGAAAAAATTTCAATTCTCTCTTGTATTTTGAACGGTCCTATAAACCGAGGTGACAACTTTGTCCCCTTCCCGAACCAAATGGTACTTTTATTAGGCCTGATATAAATGAAGACTTGATCTCCCACTTTGTAACTTTGGTCAGTACTATGTGCATCAACATAACTTTTCTATATATCATGTGCTTCCTTTAGTCTCTACCTAATCTGTATCATCTGTTCCTCCATCTCTTGAATCAATTCTGGCCCAACTGTCACTCGGTCTTCTAACCTTTCCCAACTCAACGATGTTTTGCATGGCCTTCCATACAGAGCTTCTTAGGGTGGCATTCCAATGGAGCTATGAAAACTGTTATTGTAGGCAAACTCTAACAAAGGTAGGTACTTCTCCCAATGGGTTTGATTATCCATAACATACATCCTAAGCATGCCTTCCATGACTTGATTTACTCTCTCAGTTTTCCCATTTGTTTCAGGATGATAAGTTGTGCTTAAGTTCAAATGTGTCCCCAACGCTGACTACAAACTTATCCAAAACCTAGAAGTGAATCTGAAGTCCCTATCTGAAATGATCTTCCTAAGTATCCCATGAAAATGGATGACCTCACTTACAAACATGTGTGCCACATCAGTGACATCGTAAGTGTCTCTAAACAGAATAAAATGAGCACTTTGTTAGAAAAAAAGGACCGCAGAGCAATAAAATAAAACAAATGCGGAAATAAAACACAAAAGATACACAATACAAGAGAGACACGGATTTTCGTGGTTCACCCAGTGTGGGCTACGTCCACCAGAGAAATTTCCAAGTCCTTCCTTTATTATTATCCAGCAAAATGAAGGGATACAACCTCCAGCAAAACCCGTTGTAACTTCCTCTTCTTTCTCTCATAGTCTCCTCTCTCAGAATACAATATTCACCATCAACCATAGCCGTGATAAATTTCCCTCATAAAAGAGGGTTGCCTTCTAGGGAAAAAAACCCTAACATAATCTCTACCGTTTGATCTGCGTACTTATAATGAACGGTCCAGATTTACAATGAAATTACAATATACTTTTACAAGGCAATTTTTTCTTCGGGGGCTTTGCCCCCAAACCCCCGCTGGGGGCCTGCTTGCCCCCAGACCCCCTAGCTGGGGGGATAGCCCACCCGGACCCTGCAGAGGGGGTACCCCCCCTCTGCACTCCCCCGCGTGGAAGAGTGTACATACTTCTGGGGTGTAAATACTTCATGGGGTATAAACACGGCTGAAATCAAGGACCTCTAAATCAGGAAGATAATCAGGCTCCACAACCAACAATCTGCCACTTGGAGACTGGTCTCAACAACTCCACCACTGCTGTATATGCTGGACTCTGAACCTTCTTGGACCTGGAAAATTTCTCATTTTCATCTTCATTCTTGAAGACCAACTGAAACTGAGCAAGAACTCAGTTTCTCCCTGGTTACTCCCTTTGTTAACATGTTTGCAGGATTTTGGCTAGTGTGTATCTTTTCCATTTTCAATTGTCCATCTTCCAAGGCGGATCATATGAAGTGGTACCTCAAATGTATATGCTTAGTCTTTGAATGGAAGGTTGAGTTATTTGCAAGGTGAATGGCACTCTGACTGTCACAGTACAACCTGTTGTTCTCCTGCTTCTTTCCAAATTCCTCCATAAACCTTTGTAACCAAATCATCTCTTTACTAGCCTCTGTAGCAAAAACATACTCTGCCTCTATTGTTGAAAGTGCAACAAACTTTTGCAGTTTTGAAATCAAACTTACTGATGTTCCACCTATAGTAAAAACATACCCTGTGGTGCTCCTCCTGCTGTCTTTATCACCTGCCATATCTTAATCAACATATTCCTGTAGAAAAGTGTCTGAACCTCCAAAACATAATGCATGTGTAGTAGTAGCTCTCAAATACCTGAGAATCCACTTTACTGCCTCCCAATGTTCTTTACCTGGATTGTTCATATACCTGCTCACAACTCCCACTGCATGTGCAATATCTGGTCTTGTGCAA
>ML812493.1:55393-98378 GCA_009831015.1 Picea engelmannii
AGACACAGATTTACGTGGTTCACCCAGTGTGGGCTACGTCCACCAGAGAAATTGCCAGGTCCTTCCTTTATTATTATCCAGCAAAATGAAGGGATACAACCTACAGCAAAACCCGTTGTAACTTCCTCTTCTTTCTCTCACAGCCTCCTCTCTTAGAATACAATATTCACCATCAACCATAGCCGCGATACATTTCCCTCATAAAAGAGGGTTGCCTTCTAGGGCAAAAACCCCTAACATAATCTCTATCGTTAGATCTGTGACCTTATAATGAACGGTCCAGATTTACAATGAAATTACAATATACTTTTACAAGGCAATTTTTGCTTCGGGGGCTTCTCCCCCGAACCCCTGCTTGCCCCCAGACCCCCCAACCAGGGGTATAGCCCCTCCAGACCCCACAGAGGGGGTACCCCCCCCCTCTGCACTCCCCCGCGTGGAAGAGTGTACATACTTTTGGGGTGTAAATACTTCATGGGGTATAAACACAGCTAAAATCAAGGACCTCTAAATCAGGAAGATAATCAGCCCCACAACCAACACACTTTTGGTCAAATTACAACTATCAAAAGAATGGCATTGTGTCTATGAGATGTGAGCGGAAACCCCACAACAGAATCCATAGAAATGACTACCCACTTGGACATAGGTACATCATGTGGTTGTAGGAGACCTGCCAGGTGGTGGTGGTCGGGTTTCACTTGTTGACACTCTAGGCACTTGTCAACGAAATGGACTACATCGCGCTTCATGCCTACCCAGAAGAAAAGATTCTTCATGTCTGCGTACATTTTCTTCACACCCGGATGCGCACAATAAATTTTTCTATGGGATTCCTTCAGTATGATGCTTCGAATATCCCCACCTTTGGGGATGTACATCCTTCCCCAATATCTTAATAGCCCATCTGCTTCTAGGCTGTATCCTTCATACTTTGGATCTAATTGCCTCCCACTCTGGAGGTTTGAAGTAACCTTTAAATACCAACTATCTCCAAGGAGTTGCATCAACACATGCTCCCTCAAATTGACTTTTAAGGGTACCAAGGAGAAGACACGTGGTCTCCTACTCAAGGCATCTGTGACCACATTTTATTTTCCCTTGATGTATGAAACACCAAAATCGTACTCACTCATAAACTCACTCCATCACATCTACCTGGAATTAAGATCTCTTTGAGTGAAGAGATGTTTTAAACTTTCATAGTTCGTTTTGAGCTCAAAGTTTCTCCCTACCAGATAGTGCCTCCAAAGTTTGAGAGCTAGCATTACAGTTTCCAACTCTAAATCATGAGTAGCGTAAATCTTCTTGCGTTGCTTCAACTTCCTTGACGCATACGCTATCACTCCTCCATCCTGCATTAGCACGGCCCCCAACCCTTGCTTTGAGGCATCTATGCAGACTATGAAGTCCTTTTCCATATCCGACACTCGTAGAATTGGTGCACTAGTTAGTAACCTCTTAAGCTCGATGAATGCACTATCACATTCTTTTGTCCATTCATACCTGACCCCCTTGCACTGCAAAGTGGTGACGGGTTTCTCTATTTTAGAGAACCCTTCCATAAATCTCCGATAATAACCTGCTAGCCCCATGAAGCTTCTTACTTCATGAGTATTTTTCAGCACTGGCCATTCCATAATGGCCTTTACCTTTTCTGGGTCCACAGAGATTCCTTCACCAAAAATGATATGACCTAAATAGTTAATTTCTTTTTGGAAGAAGGAACACTTCGACAACTTCCCATACAATTTGTTTTCTTTAAGGTAGGACAACACCACTCGCAAGTGTTTCTCATGTTCTCTTTCGTTCTTTGAATAGATGAGGATATCATCTAGAAATACTTGTACAAAGTGGTCTAAGTACTTCTAGAATACACCATTCATGAGGCTCATGAATATTGTTGACGCATTGGTCAATCTGAAAGGTACTACAACGAACTCGTAATGCCCAAACCGAGTTTGAAAGGCAGTTTTAGGAATATCTCCTTCCTTAATCTTTAACCGGTGATACCCTTATCGCAAATCAATTTTTTAGAATACCACTACTCCTTTCATTTGATCAAAGAGATCATCTATTCATGGCATTAGGTACCTATTTTTCACTGTAGCATGGTTCAAGTCCCTATAATCTATAGAAAATCGTAAGGAACCATCCTTCTTCTTCAAAAAAATTACGGGTGCACCCCAAGGTGAGACATTGGACCTTATTATCCCTAAGTTGAATGGTTCTTTCAACTACATCTGCAACTCACAAAGCTCTGGTGCTATCATCCTATACAGAGTCTTGGAAATTAGCTCTACACCAAGTCTTATCTCAATAGTAAAATCAAGCTCCCTCTCAGAAGGTAACCCTAGAAACTCTTTCGGAAAAACATCCTTAAACTCCAACAATACTGGGTACTGATCCAAGGAGGGTCCTTTCCTTTCATTCACTTCTTCCACTACATATAGTCGACACCCTTGCCTCATGCACCGCTTAACCTTCATAGTCGAGATAAAGCATAGAGACACCTTCCTTCATACAACGTGGATCTCTACTAGCCTTCCTTCATCATCAACACACACCACCCTTTTCGTGAAACAATCTACCATGGTTCTATGGGATTCTAACCAATCCATTCCAATGATTAGGTCATACATCCCCAGAGCAGTGACTCATATCTTCAACCTGGTAGTACACACACCCAGGTATACTAGACAATTATCAACACTAGGTCTACTCTTGTTTTTCCCCTAAAGCCATCTCAACTTGTTTAAAGTCATCATGCTCGTAGGTTTCCAACCCACTCTTTTCTAATTCACATGGTGAAATGAAACTATCTGTAGCACCAGAATCAAATAAAATTTTAACATTTATATGATTTAGCATACTTGACGACTCCACCACTTTGGATTGATGTTCTTTCGGGCGATTATTAACCGTTGCATAAATCTGGTGGCTACCACTTGATCTTCCCATCGGGGCCTTTCCTTCTCTATGCACAAATCCTTCTTGCAACTCTGGGCAGTCACGCTGGTAATGGGGTCCTCCACATCCCCAACATGTAACACGAGATGGAACCTGTGCACTTCTCTGTGAAGGTCTCTGAAATGAGTTCCTTCCACTGGAACCCCTGCCCCTACTTGCTACTCCCTGAGAAGGTCGTGGACTTGCCTACATCATTAGTGTTGAGCAGTATGCTACACTTGCTTCCATTGAAATACCTATAAAAATTGTCCTTGGTGCAACTCTATTACCTTAAGGAGGTGGTGTAGAACTCCCTCCCCTAGCTAAGGTCCTAGGGGCCTTCCCCACGAATCTAGGGTGATGTGGAAAGGTCGATATCATACCTTCGTTTAAGCTCATATGTTCCTCTCCATAACATGCATTTTCAACTGATTTTGCTACTGACGACAGTTTCCACATACGTATCATGGCCCTTATCTTAGGGTTTAACCCATAGAAAAAGAGTTATTCCTGTCGTTGATCATTATCCATGTATGAAACATATTTTACCAACACCATGAACTTGATCGCGTACTCTTTCACGGTCTTGTTTCCCTGTACTAGAGCATGAAATGCCCCCACCTGTTGTTCCTCATAGTAAGCCGACAAATATTTCCTTCGGAACCTTTCCTCAAAGAGTTCCCATGAGATGGTGTATGGGGTATGGTGCACTTGCTTCTCCAGGTTACCCCACCAATTCAAGGCATTGTCCCTTAACTGGAAGATTGTTATTTTCTCCTTTGAGGTGGAAGCATAGTCTCTTAAGGAGAAAAATTGTGTCATTCCTTCCAACCATGCCTCTGCACGTTCACTGGCACGACCCCTGACAAACTCTGGGAGTTTGATCTTCTGCAGTTCTCTGGTGATGTCCATAGGTGGAGGCCATCCCTATAAATCCCTCGACACTTCAAGGTTACCCACTCCATATTGTGGGGGTTCTACTTCGACATCTGCTAGTTGACACCCCTTTAAGGTCTCATTAATGGCCTCCAAAGAGCGTATAATGAGAGCTAATTCAGGCAATGGTGGTGGTGGCGTTGGTGGTGGCGATCCTTGCGATGATGCCCCTTGGCCTCGATTTCCCCAAGTCCTAACCATCCTGTATACTTGAATCTGCATCAAACCAAATGCTCATCAGGGAAGAGTCTAAGGCAGTTCACATTCGTGCAAATTATACTTATAAACACAGGGTTACGCGTAAAAAAATTTTACTTGTCTATAAACAGATGTTACTCTCTTTAGGGTAAGTGGCTAAAGGTCGAGGTCGAAAGCTTTTAATCTTGGTAACTTCATTCATGAATCCTAGCAACTCTCTCACCTTGCTAGCACTACACTATAACCTTCAATTACTCTAACTTGTGTGTATAATCAAGCATCAAACCAACCCTTGTAACAATATTTACTTCTCATATTAATCGCCCTTATAACATTAACTATAATACACTTAGTCTCATCATTTATCAATTTATTAATCCCTACAATTAGTTTACATAGCTCAATTCTCCTTAATCAAACAATCGACATTAATTAATTAATTAATCCTCCATTAACTACAATTATGACTCTTATAAGTTCAATCTTTATAAAAGAAAACAAAACCCCTTTCATTAACTAGAACCCACTAGGTATATTTTAAATAATTTAATAGTTTTATTATTATTATTATTATTATTATTATATTTTATTATCTATATATTTTATTATTATTTTATTTTATTTAAAATAATTAATATATAACTTATATATATATATATATATATATATATATATAACTAAACTAAACGAACTTAATCAATTTAATTAGTCTCTTAAATAAATAAATAAAAGAAATAAATGGATTATCCTTGGGCATCGTGGGACCTCGCATGAGGCCCACGTGCCCCCCTTCCTCTTTTTCCGCCTACCCAAGCCTAAAATAAAATAATAGTAAAAAAAAACAACTATACAAACCCTAAACAAACCCTAGTCCCAAATTCATTTCTGCGATTTCTAATTCCAGAACATAGGGTTTTATTTATTCTTGCCTCGCTCCGCCCATGGTCTCTCATGGCTTCCCCTCTGTTGGGCGCTTGATGGCTTGATTTGGTATTGAGACTGTTGATGCCTTTGCTCTTGACTCAATTGCGAGGGTTAACGCAATGTTTTGGCTCGGTCTCGGCTGACTTGTGTTGGGTTGTTGGGTTATACTCCTCTCCTTTAGTGGGCATATTTTTAGGGTTAGAACCTAATTTTATGAGATGGAATCTGATCTTTCGGTCTGCTCTACTTAGGAACAACCCCAACTTGCTTTTGGTGAGCTTCTTCCTCTGTTCTAACTTCCTTTGCTTCTGCCTATGATGATGCCTTTGCACCGACATATTTCATTATCTGCTAAACCCGAAATCTTCACCAACAACCAATATAACCCTATCCTTTGATATGTTTCCTTGTGCGTGCACAGAGGCACTGTTTTTGCTACTTTGAAGACTTGGGTTAGTAGCGGCGACACTTGTTGTTGCGCGTAGTGCACTATTATGCCCTTGTGGGTTCCTTCCTTGGCTCGACGCTTGGTCTTTGGGTGCTTTTGCCATTATTTTCCTCGGCTCGACGCTTGGTCATTGGGCACTTTTTCCATGCATAGTGCACATGTTTCTGGTGGGATTCCTCCTCGATGCTTGGTTCTTGTTATTTGGGCGCATTCTTGGTGTTGTTTTCTTATTTTCGGAGGGAAAATGGAGGTTCTTTGATAATCTCCAGGTCTCTGAGCTGAGGGCTCGGCCTATGGGCATGACACTGTATCCATTTCCATTCAGTTACCTATTCAGTTTGAAGAAACAACCCATTTGGATTTGTCTAAATCCTGGTACTCTTACACGTTTTTTTTTTAATTCTGTGAAATGTCTTCATTTCCAAGAGATCACTTGCTACTAATATCTCTTTTGCTTGATATAGTTGGCTTATGTTTATTTAGTATAAGAGGCACGCCATGTAATGGATAGGTATACATGCTTGTATATGGTTTTACTAGGGTAATTGCGTTCTCTTATAGATGCCATCTAAAAACTCCACCTTGGTTCAAATGAAATTAGGTGTCTCACTTTTGCCTTCTGTGGATATTTGCTAATATCTACAGTAAAACAAAGTTCATCTTTCTAACCTTCGTTGGAAGATTTTAGCTACCAAATTTTAATTTTATTTGACTAGCTCATCAGTCTTGCGATAGTTAACTTCTCCTCCAATCTAGAATTTAAAGTCGCATTTAGGTAAACTCAACACTATGGGAAAATGAAATAATCTAGATTGAAATTTACAGTAAAAAGAAATCCATAAACCTAGGATTACAGTGAATGAAACAGAGATACCTAGGAACTTTGGCATGGGTCCTTTCAATTTGTATGGATAAGATTAATATCTACCTATGTTCAATATAGTTAAAGTATATGACTGCAAGTATATGGAGGAATTTACTGCATTTCACCATAAGTCGAAATATGAATTTATAAACAACTTATTTTATAAATAATATATATATTATTTATATTTATATCTATATCTGTGTTAAAAAATTTCAGTATCTATATTATTATTTATATTTATATCTGTGTTAAAAAATTGTGTGCTTGGCTTGCAGGTTAGGTGGAGCTGGAGCTAGAGCTTGGCCCTTGGGCCCAGATTTATATTTATATATATATTTATATTTATATATATATTTATATTTATATTTATATTTATATTTAGGGTTTCAGGGCTGCTTTTCTAAATTGTTGTAAAGGGTTTCAATATAACTATTTAGGGGTTGTTTAAATTTCAGGGTTAATGTCGGAACAACATTCCTAAACTTTCTTTCTTACATGTGGGTAGGTGGTTAGGTCATGGTCCAAGTTTTTAAACTTGGTTCTGATACCATGTGTAAGGCATGTGCATATAGGGCCTCATAAAACATAAATATATTTACAGAATTTCTATCTTATTTACTTCTATCTTAATCACTTCTTTATTTACGAGCATAATAAATTATGTTCCAGCCGAATGAAAAATGAACAACATAATAAATAATAAGGAACAACATGTTCAACATAATAATAATGACAACATAACAATAATGAACAACATGAACAACAACATAATAATAATGAGCATCATGAACAATAGCATAATAATAATGATAATGAAATGTATTTACCTCAAACTGATGTTGAACTAAAGCTGGATTAAAGTTGATGAATCTTGCCCAAATTGATTAACCTCCCAAACAGCTAGGAACAACCTATCCAACTCCCTAGCCCCAAGATTCCTTACAGTTTCTTGGCCCTCGAGCCCAAAATTCCCAGCAACATGTGCCCCCCCTGTGAGAGTCCTCAAGCTAGTTGTAAGAACAAACAGATGCAGAATAGATACACAGTCCCAAACTGCGTCCTCCCTTCTCCAAATTTTTCTCTCCCTCACATGAATTTAAAATATTCCTTAACCAAAAATACCTCTCCCTTCTTGACTATTCCCCTTCCCTTATCTTCCTTCTCCTCCCTTATCCACCGCTTTCCCTCATTAATCACTCAACCACCTTATACCTCCCATAAATTGGTTCAACTACCAATAACAATCATATTATAATAAAGTCTTCAAAGAAAATATTATTTTAATAATTCATTAAACTAATATTTATTAAACTAATACTTATTAAACTAATATTTATTAAAGAATTAATTAGGGTTGTTACATTGGGTATCTCTTTGAAGAACTCAGATGTACTCCTAAAGTATCTGGGAGGTCTACAGAGTCATTTGTGAAAGTAGGTGATGCTATTCAAACCAAGGACCATTGATGAAGCGTGTGTAAAATAAAGATACCTAGAGAACATATGCCATAATAAAGGACAACCCAATGGTTCTAAACAAAATGACCACCAAGATGCTTCCAACGACAGGAAGAAGTGGAAAGGAAAAGAAAAAAAGATGAGAGTCACTGCACATTAGTGCAAGGATCCAAACAAACATTGCAACCATTGTAATATGGATGGTCACATCGAAGATAAGTGTTGGAAGCTACATCTAGATATAAATACAAAGAACAGTAAGAAAGGATGCCAAAAAGAAGAACCCATTAGAAAAGGATTCCAATAACCTAGAAGAGAGTGGCTTGGATGTGGATGAGAAGATGTTTTGCACTTTAGTGCAAAAGGAGATTGATTCAAATTATTTTCGGCATGAAATGAGAACGGAGATATAATAAATAAATGCACAGAGATATTGCGGATATCCAATAATATAACAGGAATGTATCATATATGCAACCATAAACACATAGATACAGTAATACAGGATTTCTATTAATGAAAGAAATGTACAGACTGTAAAAATATAGAGTGAAAGACTCGCTAGAATGGTAACAACTTATCTCTGAGAAGATATGTGATGGCTACTCTCATTCTCAAGAAGATGATTATTACAATGAGGCTCCAAAGGCCTTTTTAACATAAGTAAAATCCAAAACCCTAAACCTAGAAGATGAAAAGCCAAAGGTTTGTGGGCCCTGATGGGGGTAGTTGATACGTCAACTTCTCGGGGACGTAACTTTTGCATACAATCTTCGTTTGGGGCGCTTGATACACCGTTGGAAAGGTCTAATCGAGAAGAATGATTTTTGATTGGTACAAGCTAGTGTACTTCAATAATTATCTGGACCCTGAATCTCCAAAAACCGTCGTTTAAGGCCTCAAAACGACCCCGAAAGTTTGGAACCCAAAAAACTACCAAGATGGAAAACTATTTTTCAAGCCTGTGGAATAGGTAGGTGGCCATAGATATCCACCTATATTAGAGATGAATTTGAGTAGCCTTCATCACATGGAAGTGAATAATATGAAAAAACTCCTCCATAATAATTTCTAGGTCAAAAATACCAAGGTAGATGCTATATTCAATTCCAATTCATAGGCCAACCTCATAGTGTAATGTCCCTTTCCAAATAAGAGCTCCAGAGAGGAGGATTAATGGTCTAAACCGCCCCATTAGACTATATCCAGGGCCAAATAGGGGTAAACAGTGTTACTAGAGGTCACTACAGTCACAGGTGTTATATTCGGAAAGTGGCATTGAGCTAAAAAGGGTTAAAAGCGCTTTTAAGTCATTATGAGCTAAAAATAGAAGTCAACAGTGAATTAGGGTTTCAGCAATGATTTAGCATTTTGGAAGTCAACAATGAATTAGGGTTTCAGCATGATTTAGGGTTTTGGAAAGCTATAAAGGAAGGGTCAACGACCTAATTGAGGATTATGCAGATTATGACTTGTCATTGAGGAGAAGAGGCGCATCTCAGGAGAGATAGTTCAATGTATTATAGGAGGAAGACACCAGTTGGCTGATTTCGGTGTTGAAAGACACACCCTAGTCACCGAGAAGATCATATAGGTCTTCCATCATTCTTCATTGATTCCACAGTGCTCCCATATTTAAGATATTATCTTTTAGTTACTTATTTGTATTCCGGCTAAGATCCTTTTGTCTTTTGATATAGCCAAGTGTTGTTATTTTATTCAGCCGCAGTTGCTTATTTGTATTCTAGCTAAGATCCTTTATCTATTGATCTAGTCGAGTATTGTCAGTTTATTCAGCTGCTTTCGTCCATTTTGTAATCCACGGAGATATCATAATACAAACTTTGCAATCCTTTGTCGCGTTTATTATTTGTATGATCATTTATATGCTGTAAACCTTTGATCCTACACACACATTAACAGTGTTTCCTCGACTAGCCAAGTCAGGAACATTACAGTGGTATCAGAGCTTTAGTCCTACCAGCCTGTGACTAAAGACAATGAGTGCAGAAAAAGACCCAGAGGGTCATGAACACGTAGGTGATGAATATGTCACTTACAACAGGCATCGGGAAAGAAGGCATAGGCCTGATTATCCCCTTTTTCCTCCTAGCTCAGAGGAAGAGGAAGAGGCACACATAGAAGCAGAGAGAAGGGCAGAGTGTGAGGATGAGCCCGAAGCAGAGAGGATGCTAGGAGACAGATATGAGCGACCAGAGGGTAGTGGCAAGGCCCCCATAGATCCAGAGGCATATTTCATGCAGGTTATCAACGATATGTTAGCTAGTCAACGGACCATGTCTCAGTCCTTGGCACAAGTGGTTGATAGATTGGCTAGAGTGGGCACCCCAGATACACAAGTCCCACATGTAGCATAGGGGAACTCGGGAGCAGGCAGTAGACCCCAATCACCCTCTCGCACATACACCTCTGTGAGTAGGATTCCCAGACCTTTGTTTCCCAGTTTCCAGAGGGCACCCCTGGTAGCAGCACCGTCACCGATAGCACAGAGGCCACCCACTCATGCCAAAGACATTGCAAAGTATAGGAGGGAGTACGAATCATTGGGTCATGACTTCCATCAGGACATGAACTTAGTCGAGTACTGTGGACTCAGACTCAGGAACTTCCCCAGAGAGTCGTAGAGGGGAGGACCACAACAACAATAGGGGAATAATCTCGATTTCATCCGAAAAGTTGGGAAACTCACCATCCCTTCTTTCAACGGATCGTCCAAATACACTGCCAGAGCTTGGGTACATAACCTAGGCCTGTATTACAAGCTCAACCAAATGACTGAGAAAGAGGCCATCAGTTTCGCGACCTTACACTTGGAGGGTGAGGCACACGAGTGGTGGTATCATGGACTGGTGACATTGGGTCACAATCGCCTCACCTCCTATAGGGAGTTTACAGATAGGCTCATGGATAGGTTTGACAGGAAGGATCCCGAGATACACTTCAGGGATCTATCCCAGTTGAGACAAACTGGCACAACAGAGGCGTTCATCACAGAGTTTTAATGGGTATCCGTGGCAGTGACATATATATCAGAGCCCAGGCTAATCATGTTATTCACAGAAGGAATCACAGAGCCTTTGAGAAAATGGGTGAATGCATAAAGGCCTCCCACTTTGCAGGATGCCATCCTTTGCACTCGAGATCTGGCAGACTCAGTGCCAAAGTCTAAAACTTTATCCAAACCATTTGTGCCCTAGAGGGATCGAGACAGGAAGCCATTCCAGAGAGAATGAAAGGGAAAGGAGAAGTTGGATGATGAGACTAGGTGAGCTTATGAGGAAGAAGCTTTGCTTCAGCTGCAGAGATCCTTGGGTCCCAGGCCATAGGTGCATGGGAAAGGGAGAGATTCATTATATTGAGGTAGCAGCAGACAGCGTGGACAGTGAGGAGGAGGAGCAGGACAATGAATCCACTAGTTCAAAGGAGGAGTCATCACTAGTAGAGGAGCAACCTCCCTGTAGACAACCGACACCAGCAGGATCCCATCCTCTAGTAGTCCCACAACTGTTAGGGCAGGCTAACAGGAGGAAACCAGCAAAGGGAGGAGTCATAGTGACTCTTTTTGTTGTTCCCAGGTATGATACCCTCCGTATCAGAGGGATTATTCAGGGGCAACGGGAAATCACCCTGATAGATGGTGGGGCCACCCAAAACTTCATCAATGCTTCATTAGTATCGAGACAAGCACTTCAGACAGAGGAGTTTGAGGGGTTTGATGTTGCGGTAGCAGATGGCCACACAGTGGAGTGTCTAGACAAAGTTCCAAACTTAGAGATGAAGTTAGGGAACTACACAGTGAGAGACACATTTTATGTGGTTGACTTATCAGACACATATGTGGTGTTAGGATTTCAGTGGATGATTACCTTGGGAAAAATCACTACCAACTACCAAACCTTGGAAATGGGATTCATAGATTAGGATGGGAAGAAGGTTGTTCTAAGAGATATGTCGACAGGAGCACCCAGGACAATTTCAGCCAAGAGGATGGAGAGGATATTTAGACATGGAGAGGTAGCATATGTCATAGAATGCTTGATCACTACTCAGAAGGATTTAGAAGGTCGACAACAATACCATACAGAGATCAAGAATTTATTGGGACGACATTAGCAGGTCTTTGAGGCAATTCCACCAAGGAGACCACCTAATAGGGGATTTGAGCACACCATTGAGTTGGAGGAGAGGGCCAAACCTATGATCACCCCCCCCTATCATCATCCTAGGAGGTTCAAGGATGATATAGAGAAGGCAATCAAGGAATTGTTGGCGATGGGACACATCAGACCGAGCAACATCCCATTTGCTTCTTCAATTGTCTTAATTCTAAAGAAGGATGACACCATGAGGATGTGCATTGATTATCGAGCCTTGAATAATAAAACCATCAAGACCCGGTACCATATCCCATGCATTAATGAGTTGATGGATGAACTGCATGGGTCACTTTTCTTCTCAAAAATTGATCTACGCTCTGGATATCATCAGATCAGCATCCAAGAGCAGGACATATAGAAGATGCAATTTTGATGTCATTTTGGACACTTTGAGTTCCTAATTATGCCATTTGGGCTAACCAATGCACCTGCTACATTCCAGTCTTGCATGAACCATATATTCAGGGATCAATTAAGGAAATCAGTCTTGGTTTTCTTCGACGAAATATTGATCTATAGCCGGTCATGGCAAGAGCATATGAGGCACCTAGATGAGGTATTGAGCATCATGGAGGAACAATCATTATATGCCAAAGAGTCCAAGTGCAAGTTCAGTATGACAGAGTTGCTTTACTTAGGCCACATCATCAGTGCATAGGGTACAAGTGCACCAAGAGAAGATCAGGGCCATTCTGGATTGGCTGACACCCAAGAATGTGACAGAATTAAGGAGCTTCTTCAGGTTGTGCAGCTATTATAGGTGGTTTGTCTGGGGTTTTTCTCAGCTTGGAGCACCGCTGATAGATATTACCAAGCATGGGGCCTTCATATGGATCGATAAATCACAGGAATCCTTTGATTACATGAAGAAAGTCATGGGCACTTGTCCAATGTTGGCACTACCAGACTTCACCTTGTCATTTGTACTAGAGTGTGATGCATCCGGCGAAGGGATCGGGGCAGTTTTGATGCAAGGAGGACACCCCATTGTATTCAAGAGCCGAAATATTAGTCAACCTGAGATGTTGTAATCCATTTATGACAAGGAAATGTTGACAATCATGCATGCCTTTACCAAGTTCAGACAATATTTGGTGGGCAACAAATTCGTGGTCAAGACCAATCACAACAGTTTGAAGTATTTCCTTGAGTAGAAGGACCTCAGTGAGCGCCAACATAAATGGGTGACGAAGGTACAAGCATTCGACTTTGACATAGATTATGTCAAGGGGAAGAAGAACATTGTGGCCGATGCACTATCGAGGAGACCTGCGGCATGTTCTTTGATGGAGATTTCAACAGATTGGAAATCCCACTTGTTAGCGGAATATTCCAAGAACAAGTTCGCTTGTGAGGTGATGGATGGGCAGATACAGGATGATCGGTATAGAGTCATTGACGGTGTCATATTTTACAAGGATAGAGTCTACTTGGTGCCAGATTTAGGGCTTAAGAAGAATATCCTCAATGCAGTTCATGATTCACCTCTAGCAGGCCATCAGGGATTTTTCAAAACCTACAGACAGATCAGAGAGAGGTTCTCATGGAAGGGCCTCAAACAGGACGTTATGAGACACATCAGTGAGTGTGTGACTTGCCAACAAAACAAGTCAGAGTATGCTCTTCCAGTAGGGCTACTTCAACCACTACCCATTCCAAAGCAGAAATGGGAGAGTATATCTATGGACTTCATCACCGGTCTACCCAAGGTCCAGGGTAAGGACTGTATCTATGTAGTGGTCGACATATTGACCAAGTTTTCTCACTTCTACGCCATACCAACAGAGTACAGCGTAGTTCAGGTAGCCGATCTTTTCTTCAGGGAGGTCTTTAGACTTCATGGATTGTCGAAGAACATCGCCAATGACAGGGACAGTCGATTCATAGGTACATTTTGGAGAGAGTTGTTTCGGTTGGTGGGGACAGAGTTGACACCTAGCACCCGCTATGACCCTCACACATATGGGCAGACTGAGATTGTCAACAAGTGGGTTGAAGGGTATTTAAGTAACTATGTAGGAGGAAAACAGAGAACATGGGTAAAGTGGTTACATTTAAGAGAACATTGCTACAACACCACCTTCCACATGTCCATTGGTATGACACCCTTCCGAGAATTGTACGGATATGATTCTCCCACTTTGGTAGACTTGGTATTTGGGGACAGCAGAGCTCCCAAGGCCAAGGATTGGATCATAGAGAATCAGGAGATCCTCAAGTTGTTGAAAGAGAACCTATAGACGACGCAAAACCGACAGAAGATAAGTGCGGACAGGCACAGGATAGAGCGTAGCTTTGAGGTTGGAGATTTTGTTTTCTTGATACTCCAACCCTACAGACAGTCATCTCTAAAGAAGAGTGGGGCCGAGAAGCTCAAACCTAGATTTTATGGTCCTTACAGGATCATGGGCCGAGTAGGCAAGGTTTCTTACAAGCTAGAGCTTCCATAGGGGAGCAAGATTCATAATGTGTTCCACGTGTCTTGCCTCAAAAAGGTAGTGGGACAATTCATTAGCACATTGGAGGAGCTTCCCCCGTTGGATGAGGAGGGATAGTTGGAGTTAGTTCCAGAGGAGGTTTTGGAGTTTTGGGAGTGGAAACTGAGGAGAAGGATCATCAGAGAGTGTTTTATCAGATGGAGAGGTCTTCTAGCAGAGGACGTTGTTGGTCACTAAAATTGCTTATTTAACTAAACAATCAAGTGTTGCATAAATTGTCAACCCAGGGAAGTATGTTTATTTCAAAGGTAACCACTCACTATATATGCTCAATCTCAAAAGCAACCTAGAGTTGTAGTAAGAAACATATTAACCACACTTTACCTTGAACAAACTGAAGTTCTAACTTGAATTATAGGAAAGCAACCTACCTATTGTAGAGCTCAAATTTTAAAGAAATGATTAATTGAAGAATCATGGATTACATTAAAATAACAACAAGATACTGCAACAGGAAAGACCAACTATTCTGTAACAAGAGAAGAGGACCCTATTCCCAAAGCAGAAAACTTCAACACCTGTTTCTGATCATCACACTTCATGAACTCATTGCTTAACTGAAATAATTGACACACACACTGAAGGCTAACTATCTCTTAATAGAGAACAGGACCCTATTTCCTAAGAAGGAAACTTCAACACCTGTTTCTGATTAGCACACTTTCATGAACTCATTAAAATAATTGACATGCACTGAAGGCTAACTATTTCTAACAGAGAACAGGACCCTATTCCCGAAGCAGGAACCTTCAGCACCTGTCTCTGATTATCAGGCTCTCATAAATTCACCAAGCAGGATTGCTAACTAGAATGATTAACAGTTACCCAAGCATGAATCATATGAAAACAATGTAACAATGGGTAAAGCAGAGTTTCAGCAAGACAGAGTTCAATAAAGTAGTGTTTCAGCAAAACGGAGTTCAGTAAAGTAGTGTTTCAACAAAACAGAATTTAATCAAGGCATAAACATAAATAACACTAACACTCTACAAAGCTAATGGGTGAATCTTGTGAAGAAGGTGGGCCCTCCCTTCTCACAAGATTCCCCTAAAACGAAAGGGACTAGAGAGAAATGCTCAAAGCAGTCTTTTATTCATCTGTCAACTGTATCATATTACAATCTGAAGTAAAGCACGTCCTTGTAGAATCCTTTCTTAGCTAAAACAAAAGATTCTCTCTAATGGTGATTTCCTCTTATTTAAAGAGGAGAATCCCTTCGATACAATTTGATCAACAAATTATAGGTGTACATCTAAGTCCTATTCTTAGTCAGATCGAATTTCTAAACTGGAATAGGATATCCTAGTCTCCCGCAATAGAATGCTATTACAAGTACTGAGTGAGGTGTTGTTGTTGCGGCTAGAGTAACAACTTATTTATTTGTCTTCTTGTTACTGTTGTTGTATGTTGTTTCAGCATCACAAATCACGGGTTGTTTCAGCCACGGGATTTGCGTTCTAACTATTTCGGCAACTTGGTCTCAGGCAGCAGTGATGGTTGATGCTAGCTCAAGGTGCGGCTGTTGTAATCAATCTGTGTGAGTTGTTGCTTCAACATCGTTGACCACAGACTATGTAACAACTTCTTCTGTGTTTCAGCATCGTTGACCACAGACTGTGTAACAACTTCTTCTGTATGAGTTGTTGTTTCATCATTGTAGACCATGAAGAGTGTAGCAGTTGTTGTTTCGGCATCGTAGACCACAGAGAGTGTAGCATCTTCTTCTTGTGAGTTGTTGTTTCAGCATCGTAGTCCACAAATTGTTTCATCCACAGGGTTTGCGTGCTTTAACTGTTGCAGTGACAGGCCTTAATTCTAATCTGCAGTTTGAACTGTTTCAGCATTTATACATTTCTGATCAATGGTTAAGTATGAGAGTAATGTAAAATTATATGCAAAACAGATTAAACATATAGTAAAGAGAAGAGACGTTGTATACCTTTGGAAAGATAGGGTAAAGTGATAATATGAGTTTAAATGTGAGTGAAACAAGAGTGTAATGGTGGCAAAAAGTGTGGGCAAAAAGGTACATTGTATGGTCCTAACATCCCTCCCAACTTAAAATGTTTCATGTCCTCGGGCAACTTCACTCTGAATCAGAATCTGAATACTGACTCTGAGCGTGCAAGTTACTCAAGCAATAGTTGTGGAAGGTGATGTTTGTTGGAGCTCTGAACCCTTGAATGCGTTGTAACCTTTGCCAAGCTGTTGTTTCGACCTTCTTGAGCAACTTATAATGGACTTGATATTTCTTTGCTGTCAACCAGAGGATAGGAAAATGAAACTGGTACCCTATCCAGCTTTCAGCACATTGTTGAACACACTTGATGTAGTTAGGTACCCTGTAGATTGCTATCTCAAGATTAGTGGGGCTAAAAGGATTGTGTTCCTGTCTTTTCTCAGTGGATTGCTGCCAAAGCATGTTATTTGCTTGTAGGGAAGCAATCTCTGTTGATTTAATGGAGTGTTGACAATCCTGAAGAACTGTTGTCTGTAGTTGCTGAATGTGTTCAGTCATCCCTGGTTTCTTTAAAAGCTGATAATACTCTGTAACAAAGGTGGCAGCATTTTGTGGTTCTGGCCTTATCCAGATAAGGCGATTATCCTCATTGTGCTTGGTAGCTAGGAAGTCATCCTGCCATATAATATGATTGTTAAGGAAGGAGGTGAGTGCCCTAATCTGGATGTCACCGACCAGAGGGTTAAGGTTAAGCTATCGATTTTCAGGGATGGCCTCATTATGAAAATATGCCTCACAGAGGAGGTGTCGATCTATAGCAGAGGCTTCTGCAAAGGTTTTGACAAAATCTGTTGGATGTAACATTGCATGGGGTCTGCCTTCTGTGATTGATTTGATATGAAACCATGTAAGTCGTTCCATGAGGAACAAGGAGTAATTGCAGGATGGTTTCCTTGCAGCCAATAGCTTTTGTGCCAAGTCAAATATTAGGAGCAATCTGCCTTTTAGCTCTTTGTTCTGTTTCTTAAGGGCACGAGCTTCCTGGCCTGTTTTCTCCAAAGCTTCCCAATTTGAGTAGGTATGATTTATCCATATTTTTCTGTGTTCCTGCAGGCTTTTGGCCTGTGTAACAGCAGACTCTTTTTTCCATTTTTCTATTATTGTGTGCTCATCCCATGGCTGAGTTTGTGTTTCAGCGTTGCAAGTAGTAAGTTGAGGTAGGGTTTGAGTGGCCTGTTCCACAAAGGTGTGAGTATTAATCTGGCTGAGAGGGGCAGATTCATCAATAGGCAATGTTTTTAAAACTTTATTAACAAAAGCAGGGGTTTCAGATTTGACATTTGTTGCAGGTCAGGGCTCAATCTTAATTTTGGAAGGTCCTGTTGGTTCTTGTGTAACAGTAGGGTGTTCTTCTTTGATTGCAAAAGTTGAAGGAGCAGGGGGAGCTCCTGGCATTGGAATTTGAATTACTTTATAGCTTGATTGATAGTAGATGTCCCCACATTGACAACACATATATTCTCTACATGGATTCTCTGTTGTAGTTCCTTCTGACATGGTCGTTGTGCAAGCTAGGATGTACAAATTAAGTTCCTTCTCATAGGCTTCCTTTGTTGCGGCTAACTCTTGCTTGTAGGCTTCCAGTTCAGATTTTATGAACTCATTTTCTTGTAAGACAGAGGCCATTGTTGGTTCTGGTTGAGGAGTGACTATTTCTTGTGTAGCAGTCACAGCCGCACTAGTTGGTTCTTGTGGAGCAGCTACAGGATCAGCAGCTGCTTCTTGTGTTTCAGCTTCTTGATGTAAGGAAAGTAATGTTGCAGCACACTGGACCTCTGATTCCTATATCTCAATATGAATATTAGCAGTTGGTTCTTGTGTTTTAGCTGTAGCTGGTTCTTGTGTGGCAGCTATGGCTCGTTCTTGTGTTTCAGCCACTGAATGAGTAGTTGGTTCTTGTGTTTCAACTACTAAATGGGTAGCTAGTTCTTGTGTTTTAGCTACTGAATGAGTAGCTGGTTCTTGTGTTTCAACTACAGAATGGGTAGTTGGTTCTTGTGTTTCAGCTACGAATTGGGTAGCTGGTTCTTGTGTTTCAGCTACTTGATTTGAAACGGATGATGTCGCAACACCCTGGGCATTTGGTTCTTGTGTTTCAGTGCTCGTGGGTGGAATAGGCAAAGATTCTGGCATTTGGGAGGTTGGAGGTGTACGGGGTATTAGTCGAATGGGTTGCGGGTCTAGGGCAGTGGAAGTAGTGGTTTCCCTTGTTGAGGCCCTTGTTCATTTTCTTTGTAAAAATGGCGGAAAGAAAGGAATTTGCTTTCTTTTTCATGGGGGTTTTTCCTCAATGATGGGGCAGAGAGAATTGTCTGGTTTAGAATCATCGCTAAGAATATGAAGGGCAGGAGTGGATGATTCTGGTAAAGTGTGGGGTAGGCTTGGTATGGTAGGGGGGTTAATTGGACTGATTAGGTCTGTAGGCAGGCTGTTAGGTATTTCTGGAGAGTCTGGAGGGTTTTGTGTTTGCTGTTCCTGAAGATTTTCAAGAATTTCAGCAGCTTCTTGGGGATCTATAGGTGGGTTGTTTAGTGGAGGGTTTTGTTGAGCAAAACCCTTTTGGATAAGTAGTTGAATGAGACGGTGATGGGTGAGTGAAAGGGCTGGATCTTTAGTCTTTTTGCAGTAGTACGACATATTTTTAAGAAAACCAAGAAAATAATAAGGAATATTCACCAATCTATTATGCCGTAAATGAGACAACAGGACAAAATCGTGCTGGTAGACTACCTGGTATCGGCCTTTGCAGGTAAGGTAATGTTTGACGAATTTTGCAACTTCTGTCCATGGAGGCGGAAATGAGCTGAGTCAGACACCCCGGCCTTTAGGTTCAATTTGTTCCCTTGGCAAGAGGAAATCCTGTTGGGCATTCAGGATGATATGTTTGCGGATGAACAAGCGAAGGCCATTGGTAGGGAGACCCAAAACCTGTGCTATATCCTCTTCTGTAACTAAAATTTGAACCCCTTGAACAATGAAATGGTCTTCCTAGAGATTTTGAGCAAACTGGAGAACCTGTTGTTGATCATACCCCTGGAGTCTCTGAAAATAACCGAGCCATCCTACCTGCAGAAAAATTTGATAGGCTTCTGGATACAGTTCTAACAGGGATTTCATGGCAGGTTCGTACCATATAACAGAGCCTCCCATAGCTAACAGCTCAGTAAAATACACCGTCAAAGAGTCGAGTAACGGCTTCTGTGCAGAGTAAGTTTTTCGAGTGAAGGCATGCAAATGGTGGTGAAACTAATGAAAGGATGGTAAATAGGAATGGCGGTGAAACAAATGAAAGGATGGTAAATAGGAATGGCGGTGGTTAATTCGTGTGAAATGATGGTATAAAAGTTTAATATTTCCTTCCCCCCCATTCAAGTGCGGATAATAATGATTTTACGCGAGTGGTAATAATGATTTGGAATCTTCTCATTAACTATAGCTTAAATGTAATACATAGAATTTACATACCTCGTCTTTACCTTTTGATTCATACTTAAACAAAATATAATGTCTTTCCGTAATAGTTCTGCAGTGGTCGTGGAAGAGACCTTTTTTTTTAGATGAATTGTATCAAGGATTTGTTTACTGGAAGGACAAAATGTAGTATGAGAGCGCAAAAGCTTATTGACAGAAAATGTTGAAAAGTTGGTGTTTCAGCCGTAGGAAGAACAGAGAAATGTTTGCTGAAGAGTGATGTTGCAGAATATTGTTGAGGAAGTGGTGTTTCAGGAATAGAAAGAAGGGCGAAACAATTGTTGGACGATGTTGTTTCGTCAATGGGGAAATGTGAGGAATTGTTGAACAATAGTGTTTCGACAATGGGCAAATGTGAAGAATTGCAGAACCGTGGCAATGGGAAAATGACGAAAGGTTGTTGACAGTGGTGTTTCAGAAATAGAAAGAAGGGAGAAACAATTGCTAAACGGTGTTGTTTCATCAATGGAGAAATGTGAAGAACTGTTGAACAGTGGTGTTTCAACAATGGGATAAAATGACGAGAAGTTTGTTGGACAGTGGTGTTTCGGTAATGGGAAAATGGCGAAAAGTTGATGACAATGGTATTTCAACAATGGGGAAATGGTGAAAGGTTGTTGATAGTGGTGTTTTAGAAATGGGGAAAGTCAAAAAGTTGTTGAACAGTGGTGTTTCAGCAATGAAGAAAGAGCAAAGAGTTGTTGAACAATGGTGTTTCAGCAATGGGAAAGCTTGCCTCTTCTTGAAGTAGGATCGCCCTTTCTTAGTGGACCTATGCTTTGATCGAGAATCTGCAAAAATCGATTGTAACATGGTATTTCTTGACAGGGATTATTAGTAAATGAAATCTAATCTAATACTAAATAAATTAACTTAAAAAGAATTAATTGCAATGAGGGGTAGGAGCCCCCTCTAAAAAGAGGTAATGAGAGTCTGCCACACATGTAGCCTTAAAATAGTCTTTGGAAATAGGGCGTTGGTACAGACAGAGTCGATGACCATTTACAAGTAACGGTGTTTTAGAGTCATCGATTGTGAGGAGCCTTACTGTTCCATTGGGAAAAGAAGTGTCTACTTCGTAAGGTCCAAGCCATCTTGTACGTAGTTTCCCTTGAAATTCTTTGAACCGAGAGTCATACAGTAGGGCCCAATTACCTTTTTGGAACTGCTTATGCTTGATAGTTTTGTCATGCCATTTTGATATTTGTTGTTGGATCATAGTTGTCTGATGAATGACATCTAGTCTTTTTTCATCCAATTCATTAAGCTGCTGCAACCTGGTTGTCTGTGCATCGGTCAAATCAAGGTTGACAGCTAAAGCAGTCCTTAAGGTTTTGATTTCAAATTCCACAGGAAAGATAACACTCTTTCCATAGACTAATTCATAGGGAGAGAATCCTGTAGTATTTCTCCAGGTAGTTTTGTAGGCCCATAATGCTTTAGGGAGCCTGTGAGACCAGTCCTTTCTGTTTTCCTTCACTGTTTTTGTGAGAATGGCTTCTATTACTTTGTTTGTGCTTTCCACCTATCCATTGGCTTGGGGGTGGTATGTTGTATCCATTCTATGTTGAATATGATATTTTTGAAGGGTGGCTTTAAAACCATGAGAAGTGAAAGGAGGTCCTCCATCTGTAACTAATTCTCTTGGCACTCCAAATATGATGAAGATGTCTTCAAATAAGAAATCTATAATTGCTTCTTCGATCACTCTGTGGAGTGCTTTAGCTTCCACCCATTTAGTCATATAGTCTGTGCAGACCACTATGTAAACTTTTTGATTGGATGGGGGTTTAATGGGTCCTACAAAGTCTAAGGCCCATCTTTCAAATGGTTAAAGTACTATCTGGGGGTTTAATGGCATTTCATCTCTATGATTAGGTTGTCCCACTCTTTGGCAGCTATCACAAGCCCAGACATATTTCTTTGCATCTTTGAAAAGTGAGGGCCAATAGTACCCCATCCTGAGAATTTTATGTGTTGTTCTCTTATCAGCAAAATGCCCTCCACAAGGGCCATCATGACAAGCTTTTAGTAGATCATAAACTTCATCTTCTCTGATGCACCTTCGGATTTCTGGATCAGGTCCTGTATGGAAAAGACACCCACTTATCCAACTATACCGAGCACTTTGTTGAATGATTCTTCTTTTCTCTTAGTAGGATAGGTGTGGTGGTAACTTCCCTGCAACCAAATAATTAGCGATATCTGCATACCAAGGTGAGTGAGCAGATACTGCAAATAGATATTCATCAGGAAATGAATCATCTACTGGGGTATCATCATCAGGTGTCAACCGAGAAAAGAAATCAGCAACTACATTTTCTTTTCTTGGTCTATCTACAATTGTAATATCAAATTCTTGCAATAATAGTAACCATCTGGTGACTCGAGAATTTGTGATAGGTTTGTTCATTAGGTATTTGATAGCTGAGTGATTAGTATGGACAAGAGTAGAGTAGCCAGTGATGTAATGTCTAAATTTATTAATAGCATAGATAACTGCTAAGAATTCCTTTTCGGTAACTATATAATTGAGTTCAGCAGGATTTATATTCTTGTTGATGAAATAAATAGCATAAGGGAGATGATTTTCTTCTTGTCCCAAGACAGCTCCTATTGCAGTATCTGAAGCATTAGAGGATATATGAAAGGGAAGTGTCCAATCAGGTCCTCTAAGAATAGGAGCTGAAGATAACTGATGTTTAAGTGTATTAAATGCTTCCTGGCAAGAAATAGGCCATTTGAATTCAACATTTTTCATCAGTAACACAAACAGGGGAGAAAAGCATATCAAAAAATTTCCATAGAGTCATTAAGCATATCAGAAAAGATTCATATAACTGCTCTTTGGAAGGTTGCTGGTGCATTACATAGTCCAAATGGGAGAACTCTATAAGCAAAGGTTCCCCAAGGGCTAGTAAAAGTGGTTTTATCTTGATCTTGGGGTGCAATTTTGATCTGGTTATACCCAGTGAAACCATCTAAAAATGAGAAAAATTGCTTCCCTGACAAACTGTCTAACACCTGATCAATGAATGCTAATGGAAAGTGATCTTTTTGAGTAGCTTTATTTAAGGCTCTATAATCCACGCATACTCTCCATTTACCATTTTTCTTAGGAACTATTACCAACGTTGAAACCCATTCACTGTCTGATATAGGATAGATAAACCCTGCATCAAGCAATTTTTGAAGTTCTTCTTTAAGGATTTCTCTCAAATTAGGGTTCATTTGTCATTGAGATTGGCAGATCAGTCGACAATCTTCCTTAATATATATTCTATGAGTACATAATTCGGGAGAGATTCCTTTCATATCTGTATAGTCCCATGCGAATGATTCTTTATTTTCCAAAAGTAACTTCATTAATTGTTGTGTTTCAGCATCTGTTAGGTTAGGGTTTATGTTCAATGTTTTGCCAGGTTCAATTTCTACTGGTATTCTTTTAGAAGAGATGGTGGCAGATGTTTGACGTGGGTTTTCAGAGTTAAGGTTTTCTTGATTATCTAACTCCAAAAGTGCAGCTAGCTGGTTGTGAGTTTATGGAGTTACGGAGGAGGGTTCACAAATAAAGTTATTAATTACTTCATCCTCGGTGTTGTCTTTAAGGCTTAAAGCTTGTCCGATAGTCAAGATGGGTTGAGTAAGTTGATCATCGAAGTCTACCCATATAGAATTATCATTATTAATCAGCGGTGTAGCGTGAGGGTAGAGGGCAAGATGTTTAGTTTCGTAACCATTGGAAATTGTCATTGAACCTGATCTACAGCTGATAAAAGCATCTGCTATGGCTAGCCAAGGCCTGCCCAAAATTAGAGGGTGGCCCCCCAACTTTGTTTTAGGTTGTAGTACCACAAAGTCAGCTGGATAATTCCAGGATTCCGCTGAGATAATTAGGTATTCAATGACTCCCTCTGGTTTAATTGTGGATCGGTCAGCTAATTCTACGATAGTTGGGGTATCTCTGGTTTCATTTTTCAATTGTAACAGTTGTGAGGTTTCCAGAGTCATAATATTGATAGCGGCACCTAAGTCTACCAGGACTCAAGGGATTATCGTTTTTCCAATTTGTACTGAGACGGTAGGGTGGTCGGGATCACCATATTTAACGTGGGGGGATTTACCTGACATTAGTGCAGACAAGTCTCCCATAACATGGACTGTGAGGGGATCCTTAATTTTCCTACCAGGCTTCTTAACACAAATGTATCGCATAGTCCTCGCATAAATTGGTACATCTCGGAGTGCTTGTAGTAGAGGAATTTTGACATAAATATTTTGTAATTCCCCTAGAAGATTGAAAGCAGGTGGCTCAGGCGTTTTAGTCAAAGCTAAATGCTCAGGAAATGGTGGTTTTGTTGTTTCAGCAGCATTGTTAGAGGATGATTGTACCTCTTCAGGTATATCATGCTCTTTTGTTTCCTCTTTATCAGAAGAGGTAACATCAGCTATGATAGTTTCTACTATTCTCCCAGATCATAGATTTGCATTGCGTAGGGAGAAGAGAAAATGTAGGTTGGTTATGAATATCAATGCATTGCACAGCTTTATTATTGGGGTTAGGGTTAGGTTGTACAGGTAGCTGGGGTCTCATCATTTGTTTGTTTGTTGGAGTACCTGATGGTAAGGAGAGTGGTTGTAGAAATTGTGATTGAGGTAATTGATTTGGGAAGGGGAGTTGTTGTCCTCTCCAATTTGGATTCCATTGGTTCTGATATGGTTGTTGTTGTTGTGGAGGCCAAGGAGTCCACATTGATGGATCAACAAAGGGTGGGTTAGTTTTTTGCATGGGTGGGTAATTCATTTGATTTGGATATTGCAATTGATTATAGGGAGGGTAACTCATTTGATTGAAAGAAGGATAGTTATTCCAACGATTAGAAGATGTGAATGGCATGTTAGGATTCATACCTTGTCCCCGTGGTTGCCATTTCCTTCTCTGTGTCAACAGATAGACAACTTCAGTTTCTTCATCAGTTGGTTGTAATGCTTCCTTGATCCCTGGTAAAGATGGACATTGTTGAGTTTCATGATCTTTATCACAGATGGTGCAGATTGGTTTTTTGTTCAATGGACATTCCCTTCGTGGGTGCTTGTCTCTGCATTTAGAACAAAAATGGACAGGGTTGCTTCTGCTTCTACTTGCTTCTTTTGGATCTGTAGGGTGTCAATTTGTGAGGCAAAAGAGCTTAACATTTCAATTTTAAAACCTTCAAGTAAATTACCTATTTCGGCTCTTGTTGCTCCCCCACTGGCTGATTTTTGGACTCTTGAAAATGTGGTGTCCCTGTTGTTTGATCTATTTCTTGAAGCTCCTCTTGAACATCTTTTGCATAGGTTAACAATTTCATCATATGATTCCTTAGATATGTCCCATTTTCCAAGCATATTCAGCATATCTAGACAGTCATCCCTTACTCCTTTTAATAATATGGTTTTAAGAATATCTTTACTTACATTGGGGTGATTGGATCTTTGCAGATTATACTGTAGCCTTTCTACAAAGTCCTCCAGATTTTCATCCTCTTTCTGCATCATCTTAAATAGTTCCTCCCTTTTTTCTCTTGTTCGGAAATAGTCCTAGTACTTATTAAGGAATTTCTGTTTCATTTAGTCCCATGTTGTGATTACATGGCCTCCAAGACTCATGAACCATCTTAGTGCATTTCCTTTCAATGTTGCTGGAAATAGTTTTAATTTTTTAGCATTGGAAATGTAATCATAACTTCTGCATAATATATCAAACTCAAAAAGGAATTCATCGGTATCCTCTGAAGACAAACCATGAAAGTTAGGTAGTGCTAAGAGTGGAATGTTCTTCATGGGGGCTACCCCTCTAGGAATATCACCAATAAGAAATATTAATGTGGAGAAAGAGTTTTCATCATTTACCTCTCCTTTAGGACCTGCATGTTCTTCATGTTGCAATTCTTCATTGTACTCATCCATGTTTTCTTCTGTCTGCTCCCATGCTGCTCTTTCTCTGTCCTCAATGTTTCCTGTTGGTTTCTGGACTGTCTCAGGAATCCAAACTTCTTTCCCCGTCTCAAAGTTTGCTTGAAATGAAGGTTGGGATTTTGGTTTTCGAGAATTTGGTCATTGAGCAGCAGATTCAGACTTTGATATAATCTCATCAATATAAGTGATGCAGGAGCATCTCTCCACATCAGCCAGCCAACCATGTCAGCGCGCGTGCATTCAAGATGAGAGAGGTGCAGTCCTCATTCAAATTCAAATTGAATGTAATTAAATGCTTAGGCTGGTGAGCCATGGAAGTCGTTCCTTTGTGCAAGCTGTAGTTAAGATCGGCCTTTATTGTAGATCGGCTGAGATCTAGATCCAGATGCTGGACTAGACAACCATTTATTGTAATTTATTAGAGTAGGTGGACCTAGAGGGAAGCGCTCGATGAGCCCCTCACGTAAAATATATTTTTAGATCTCATTTTAAGTGAGTCAAGGTAGAGTAGAGAAGAGCCGAGGAGAGCTCAGGAACACCATTTGTAAAATACAAGCATTTGCCATTTTAATATAATCAAAAGCAGTTTTTCCTGCATGTCATTCTGTGTTATATGGGTGTCTCTGAGTGTTCCTTTTATGTAGTGAATGTATGTGTGTGAGTGCATTCTACAGGAGTTTGTGTGATTTCAGGTGAAGGTATTTGAGGTTTCATGCCATGAGGGCATGACAGAGTGCTGCGGTCTCTAAATATCGATGCACTGAGGATGCACTTCTGAACACTACGGGTTCAGACAAATATGTGTTGCGGAACAAGACTGGAATCAACAACTCAGGAAGAAGACATGTGAGGTTGTTGAACACCTCAGGAGGTAAGGCTGTGTAGCTGAAACATAGTTGCAAACAAAACTTTGCCATAAGTTCTGTGGAGCTCTTCCAGGTGGGCATTGAGCATATGCACGAGGTGCAGTTGCAGGAACTCTGCTGAGAGTTTCAAGGAAGCCAGAATCACTGAGGATTCTAAGAGCTCTGCTAGGTGGGTATCGAGCGAGTGCATAAGTGCACAGGAGAACAGAACTGTTGAACGTTCTGTGGAAGGAAGACACTCTGCCAGGAGGGCATAGAGATATTGTGCAGACGGCACAAGAAGAAGATAACTCCTTTGAGTTCTAGAAGAGAGAAAGAATCCCCTGAGGGACCTTTACTGGGTTGTTGAATACCCAGAAGGCTCAACAAGGAGGTTGTTTGAGAAAACAGAGAGCTAGGAAGGCATTTTATTCTCCATTTGAGGGAGAAGAAAGGTAAAATACCCAAGGGGTCTGAGTATTTGAAGAAGCTCAGGAGGAACAACGCTTTTACGCACAGTACTGAAGCTCAAGGTGAAGGAGTTCATAGAGGGAGAGAGAGAGAGGAAAGAAGCAAAGTTCGAGGCCTTTGAAAGATTGAAATTCTCCCAAGGTTGGGAAGGAAGTGCGTAAGCTCAGGAGGAGCAGCGTCAGCCATCAGATCGGTAGGAGAACATATCTGGACCGTTGGTTTTAAGCATCCAGAAGAAGCTCAGGAGGAGCCTACAACAGGAGGAGACCGATAACCATTGAATCTCACTCAGAAATCTCGTCAGTCGTTGGATCGGGAGGAGTTGCGTGGAGATTAGCCTCTGGAGGAGGAGCGCACCAAGAGAAGGAATCTGAGCCGTTAGATCGGAAGAAGATACCCCATCAGCCATCATATCTACAGAGTTGTGAGGGAGTTAAGTCCTCGTGAGCAGGAGAGGGAATCCCAACGAGAGGAGTCATCATCGGGATATCGGCCATCGAGAAATCGGAGTTCTTGAGGTCGTGAGAATTGGGACACCAGCAGCCGCGAAATCCCGATGAGATCTGGACCATTCGTTAGCGAGGACACGTGGCGGGAGATCAAGCGCCATCGGTGTTTTCACGCATCAGGAAATCAGCATTCCCGTTGACAAAGGATCGGGGAAATCCATAGTGGAACCCTGACACAGAATCTGGACCGTCCATTCTGGTAGGACACGTGGCGGAGATCCGGAAAGAGTCGGGATATTTGGTCATCGGAGAATCGACATTCTCGAGGTCTAGAGAGCCAGGACATTGAAATTCTCGAAATCCTGACATAATCGGGACCGTTCATTTGAGGAAGATGCGTGGCAACCATCAGCACCATTGGGAAAGTCCCGACAGGGAAGCGTCCATCGGAGTTGAACCCATCGGGAAATCGGGAATCCTGGGGACGTGGTGTTTAGGCACTTTGAAATTGCGATATGTGAAACCCCAATGAGTGGGGGCCAGCTGTCATCACAGCAGAGAAGGAGGATAGAGGTGTAGTGGAGGCCAGCTGTCAGCGATCCGGAGGATGTCGGGGATCGGCATATCGCGAATCCCGTAAGCGTATGCACATTGACATTGAAAAGTCTGAAAACCTGACAGGGATGTATGACTGTGGTCATATGGTAGCAGGTCACATGGACCATTGTGTAGTTGGAAGGGGCTAAAGCTCGGGAAAGGCGCATATCGGGGATCGGAGAATCGCGAGTCCTGGGGACTTGTGACTTACGACATTTGAAACCCCAAAACCCCGATAGGAGCAGCCGCGGAAGGAGATAAGGCCATGGTTGCGGAGGTAGTGGTCATATGGTGGAAGCCTAGCCAGGAGGGCTAGCGCATAGGATCCGAGAGCTCATCGGTGATCGGGGAATCAAGAGGACAGTGACTCTTGACAGCAGAGATAATGAAACCCCGAAGTCCGATAAACCGTTTCCTGTGGGGAAATTAACCATGGTTAAGTGCAGAGGCTGTGAGGGAAGTTGGAAGGACCTGTGGATCGGGTTTATAGCAGAGGATTCCAGCAGGGAATCTAAAGAGCCACTATGGCTCAGCTGAAAGAGGGGATTGAGAACGATCCTGTGGACGGCATAGGAGACGTCTATCATCAAGTGGTATCAGAGCTAGTTCTTGCTTGTATATTTCAGGAAGGAAGAGGCAGAGGAAGGAAAGAAGCACTATGATACACATCAAGTGGTATCAGAGCGGGAATCTGTTTGTATATTGCAGATAGAGGAGCAGGAAGAAGACAAAGCATTAGAGGCTCTATGATGATTGTTTGCAGATAGGCAGCAATCAGGGGGACAGTCAGCAGGACTGGAGGATGAAGCTGGACACACTCAATATGCAGAGTGACAGCAGCAGATCTGTCAGGGAGGTAGATAGACACAACACCATGGTTACTGAAGACCATAGGTATGTTGGGAGGAAGAAGAGCAAGGCAGAAAAATTTGCCGAATGGAATAAAGAAAAGACTAGAGAGCTCTATGAATTAGAGGCAAACATAGAGGAGTTCGAACTGCAAATGCGGTAGGATAGGAGGATGAGACGAATGCGAAAATTTCCCATGAAGAAGGCAAAGGAAAAATGGCCAGTCAGAGAGCTGATGGTCATGAGGCAGCGCAGGTTGTTGAGAAAATAGTTGAGGTATGCTGAAAAACTCAAGGCCACAGAGGAAAAGATGATTTGTCACTGTATGCCGGAGACTGGGAGAGGTCTCGATGATGAAGAATTTGAATTGGGATCGACGGAGGATCTCATAGTCTGCTAGGAGAGCAGAGAAGAAGAAATTCCAGATTGCCAAGAGGGCAACGAGTTGAGATCAGTTGAGGATCTCATGGACTGTCATGAGGACAGCTAGGGAATTTCAATTTTTCAGTTGGGCAATGATAAGAGATCGCTGCGGGATCTCAAAGACTACCAGGAGGGCAGCGGAAGAATCTTGGACTGCCAGGTGGGTAGATATGAGAATGCGAGACCATCTGAGGGTCTCATGGACTCAGAGAAGAGTTCAATTCAGCAAGGAGTGTTGATGAAGGTGGGATCGGTTGATCTCATAGTCTACGAGGAGGGCGGCAGAGACATCCCATATTGCCAGGTGGGCAGGGATGAGCAGATGAGACTGCCTATGGGTCTCATAAACTTGAAAGTGAGTTGGAATCAGCCAGGGGAGATGATAGAGCAGGTTAATTCGGATCAGCAGGTGCAGCTGACAGAGGTCGAATATCAGGATGGTATTCTGATGATTGGGGGAATTGGGATATTCCTACCATGTGCCCAGGAGGAGGTGGAAAAATGTGTTGCAGATGATGCAGCAATAGAAATAGAGGAACAGTCAGTCGTGACTGTCTAAGGCAAATTGGAGCAGATGGTGAAGACTTCCCAAGAAGAAACGAGAGAAGAGAATGAGCTTTCTAAGGAATAGCTCAATAGTTTCAATCAGCGAGCTGAGAGTGCTGTAGCATTGGAGCTGACAGCAGAGGAAGCCAAGGAGAAGGCAGGTAAAGTTATCACTCCATGGGAGATGGAGCTAGAAATGCTGGAGGATTGGTTGAACAATCTAGGGCCAGCAAGAGAACTAACAGAAGTGGAACTGTCAGGGAAGGTGACTGAACAGCAAGTCAGTCAAAGGGAGACTGCAGAGCTGAAGTCTATAGCAAAGTGGCAACTTGAGGCCACAGATGAAGATGAAGGAGATGGCATGGGAGATCATAGCGATCTGCCCAATTGCAGAAAATTTTTGCAGATGAGGAGACTGCATGAGCAGGACCAGCCACTGGAGCAACTGGACGAAGTGATCGAAGAGATCATAAGGCTAATGTTGAGGTTAGCAGAAACTGCCAGCAAGGAGCAGCTGGGCAGAAAAGAAGCAGCAGCAGCGGTGCAGCAGAAGCAGCAGCAGCAGTAGAATGGAGCAGATGGGAAGCTCCAAATATTTATTTGGGATCCAGGAGGATTTCCAACAGCTTAGAGGGGAAGCGCATGAGCAAGAGCTCATGATTTTGCAGCTGAGGAGTTTGATGCAGGAGCATCTCTCCACATCATCCAACCAACCACGTCAACGCGCATGCATTTAAGATGAGAGAGGCGCAATCCTCATTCAAATTCGAATTGAATGTAATTAAATGCTTAAGCTGGTGAGCCATGGAAGTCGTGCCTTTGTGCAGGCTGTAGTTAAGATCGACCTTTATTGTAGATCGGCTAAGATCTACATCCAGATGCTGGACTAGACAGCCATTTATTGTAATTTATTAGAGTAGGTGGACCTGGAGGGAAGCACTCGATGAGCCCCTCAGGTAAAAGAGATTTTGAGATCTCATTTTGAATGAGTCAAGGTAGAGTAGAGAAGAGCCGAGGAGAGCTCAGGAACACCATTTGTAAAATACAAGCATTTTCCATTTTAATATAATCAGAAGCAGTTTTTCCTGCATGTCATTCTGTGTTATATGGGTGTCTGTGAGTGTTCCTTTTATGTAGTGAATGTATGTGTGTGAGTGCATTCTGCAGGAGTTTGTGTGATTTCAGGTGAAGGTATTTGAGGTTTCATGCCATGAGGGCGTGACAGAGTGTTGTGGTCTCTGAATACCGGTGCACTGAGGATGCACTTCTGAACACTGCGGGTTTAGATAAAGACGTTCTGTGGCACAAGACTGGAATCAACAACTCAGGAAGAAGACATGTGAGGTTGTTGAACACCTCAGGAGGTAAGGTTGTGTAGCTGAAACACAGTTGCAGATAGAACTTTGTTGTAAGTTCTGTGGAGCTCTTCCAGGCGGGCATTGAGCATATGCATGAGGTGCAGTTGGAGGAACTCTGTTGAGAGTTTGAAGGAAGCCAGAATCACTGAGGATTCTGAGAGCTCTGTCAGGTGGGAATCGAGCGAGTGCATAAGTGCACAGGAGAATAGAACTGTTGAACGTTATGTGGAAGGAAGACACTCTGCCAGGAGGGCATAGAGATATTGTGCAGACGGCACAAGAAGAAGAGAACTCCTTTGAGTTCTAGAAGAGAGGAAGAGTCCCCTGAGGGACCTTTACTGGGTTGTTGAATACCCAGAAGGCTCAACAAGGAGGTTGTTTGAGCAAACAGAGAGCCAGGAAGGCATTTTATTCTCCATTTGAGGGAGAAGAAAGGTAAAATCCCCAAGGGGTCTGAGTATTCGAAGAAGCTCAGGAGGAACAGCGCTTTTACACGCAGTAGCGAAGCTCAAGGTGAAGGAGTTCGTAGAGGGAGAGAGAGAGAGGAAAGAAGCAAAGGTCGAGGCCTTTGAAAGATTGAAATTCTCCCAAGGTTGGGAAGGAAGTGCGTAAGCTCAGGAGGAGCAACGTCAACCGTCAGATCGGCAGGAGAACAGATCTGGACCATTGGTTTTAAGCATCCAGGAGAAGCTCAGGAGGAGCCTACAGCAGGAGGAGACCGATAGCCATCGGATCTCACTCAGAAATCCCGTCAGCCTTTGGATCGGGAGGAGTTCTATGGAGATTAGCCTCTGGAGGAGGAGCACACCAAGAGAAGGAATCTGATTCGTCAGATCAGAAGCAGATACCCCGTCAACCATCGGATCTGCAGAGCTGCGAGGGAGTTAAGTCCTCGTGAGCAGGAGAGGGATTCCCGATGAGAGGAGTCATCATCGGGATATCGACCATCGGGAAATCGGAGTTCTCGAGGTCATGAGAATCGGGACACCGACAGCCGCGAAATCCCGACGAGATCTGGACCGTCCGTTAGCGAGGACACGTGGCGAGAGATCAAGCGCCATCGGCATTTTGGTGCATCAGGAAATCGTTGTTCCCGTTGACAAAGGATCGGGGAAATCCATAGTGGAACCCCAACACAAAATCTGGACCGTCCATTCTGGTAGGACACGTGGCGGAGATCCGAAAAGAGTCGGGATATTTGGTCATCGGAGCATTGACGTTCTCGAGGTCGAGAGAGCCAGGACATCGAAAGTCCCAAAATCCCGACATAATCGGGACCGTCCATTTGAGGAAGACGCGTGGCAACCATCAGCTCCATCGGGAAAGTCCTGACAGGGAAGCGTCCATCGGAGTTGAACCCATTGGGAAATCGGGAATCCCGAGGACGTGGTGTTTAGGCACTTTGAAATCGCGATACGTGAAACCCTGATGAGTGGGGGCTAGCTGTCATCACAGCAGAGAAGGAGGACAAAGGCGTAGTGGAGGCCAGCTGTCAGCGATCCGGAGGAAGTCGGGGATCGGCATATCGCAAATCCCATAAGCGTATGCACATTGACATCGAAAAGTCTGAAAACTCGACAAGGGTGTATGACTGCGGTCATATGGTAGTAGGTCGCATGGACCACTTTGTAGTCAGAAGGGGATAAATCTCAGGAAAGGCGAATATCGGGGATCAGAGAATCGCGAGTCCTGGGGACTTGTGACTTACGACATTTGAAACCCCGAAACCTCGATAGGAGCAGCCACGGAAGGAGATAAGGCCACGGTTGCGGAGGTAGTGGTCATATGGTGGAAGCCTAGCCATGAGGAGGGCTAGCGCATAGGAGCCGAGAGCTCATCGGTGATCAGGGAATCAAGAGGACAGTGACTCTTGACAACAGAGACAGCGAAACCCTGAAGTCCGATAAACCGTTTCCTGTGGGGAAATTAACCACAGTTAAGTGTAGAGGCCGTGAGGGAACTTGAAAGGACCTGTGGATCGGGTTTATAGCAGAGGATTCCAGCAAGGAATCTAAAGAGCCACTATGGCTCAGCTGAAAGAGGGGATTGAGAACGATCCTATGGACGATGTAGGAGACGTCTATCATCAATAAGTCTTTCTTCCTCCTCTTCCTCTGCCCCTGCAACCTGTAGGGTCAGTGTCTTTGGGGTCTCTTCGTCCTCTCATGCAATCTTTGTATCTGAAAAATCATAAGTGCTTTTGAAATCTATAATTACCCCCCCTAGAAACGGCGCCAAAATGTTGGTCACTATAATTGCTTATTTAACTAAACAATCAAGTGCTACATAAAATTTCAACCCAGGGAAGTTTGTTTATTTCAAAGGTAACCACGCATTATATATGCTCAATCTCAAAAGAAACCTAGATTTGTAGTAAGAAACATATTAACCACACTTTTCCTTGAACAAACTGAAGTTCTAACTTGAATTACAGGAAAGCAGCCTACCTGTTGTAGAGCTCAAAGTTTGAAGAAATGATTAATTGAAGAATCTTGGATTACATTAAAATAACAACAAGATACTGCAACAGGAAAGACCAACTATTCTGTAACCAGAGAATAGGACCCTATTCCCAAAGCAGGAAACTTTAGCACCTGTTTTCGATCATCACACTTCATGAACTCATTGCTTAACTGAAATAATTGACACACACACTGAAGGCTAACTATCTCTTAACAGAGAACAGGACCCTATTTCCTATGCAGGAAACTTTAGCACATGTTTCTGATTAGCACACTTTCATGAACTCATTAAAACAATTGACATGCACTGAAAGCTAACTATTTCTAACAGAGAACAGGACCCTATTCCCGAAGCAGGAACCTTCAGCACCTATCTCTGATTATCAGGCTCTCATAAATTCACCAAGCAGGATTGCTAACTAGAATGATTAACAGTTACCCAAGCACGAATCATATAAAAACAATGTAACAATCGGTAAAGCAGAGTTTCAGCAAGACAGAGTTCAGTAAAGAGAGTATATCTATGGACTTCATCACCGGTCTACCCAAGGTCCAGGGTAACGACTATATCTATATAGTGGTCGACAGATTGACCAAGTTTGCTCACTTCTACGCCATACCAACATAGTACAGCATAGTTCAGGTAGCCGATCTTTTCTTCAGGGATGTCTTCAGACTTCATGGATTGTCGAAGAACATCGCCAATGACAGGGACAGTCAGTTCATAGGTACATTTTGGAGAGAGTTGTTTCGGTTGGTGGGGACAGAGTTGACACCTAGCACCCGCTATCACCCTCAGACATATGGGCAGACTGATATTGTCAACAAGTGGGTTGAAGGGTATTTGAGTAACTATGTAGGTGGAAAACAGAGAACATGGGTAAAGTGGTTACATTTAGGATAACATTACTACAACACCACCTTCCACATGTCTATTGGTATGACACCCTTCCGAGAATTGTACGGATATGATTCTCCCACTTTGGTAGACTTGGTATTTGGGGAGAGCAGAGCTCCCAAGGCCAAGGATTGGATCATAGAGAGTCGGGAGATCCTCAATTTGTTGAAGGAGAACCTATAGATGACGCAAAACTGACAGAAGATAAGTGTGGACAGGCACAGGATAGAGCGCAGCTTTGAGGTTGGAGATTTTTTTTTCTTGAGACTCCAACCCTACAGATAGTCATCTCTAAAGAAGAGTGGGGCCGAGAATCTAAAAAACAGATTTTATGGTCTTTACAGGATCATGCACCAAGTAGGCAAGGTTTCTTACAAGCTAGAGCTTCCATAGGGGAGCAAGATTCATAATGTGATCCACATGTCTTGCCTCAAAAAGGCAGTGGGACAATTCATTAGCACATTGGAGGAGCTTCCCCGGTTGGATGAGGAGGGACAGTTGGAGTTAGTTCCGGAGGAGGTTTTGGAGTTTTGGGAGTGGAAACTGAGGAGAAGGGTCATCAGAGAGTGTTTTATCATATGGAGAGGGCTTCTAGTAGAGGACGTTGTTGGTCACTATAATTGCTTATTTAACTAAACAATCAAGTGCTGCATAAATTGTCAACCCAGGGAAGTCTGTTTATTTCAAAGGTAACCACGCACTATATATGCTCAATCTCAAAAGCAACCTAGATTTGTAGTAAGAAACATATTAACCACACTTTGCCTTGAACAAACTGAAGTTCTAACTTGAATTACAGGAAAGCAACCTACCTATTGCAGAGCTCAAAGTTTAAAGAAATGATTAATTGAAGAATCTTGGATTACATTAAAATAACAACAAGATACTGCAATAGGAAAGACCAACTATTATGTAACCAGAGAACAGGACCCTATTCCCAAAGCAGGAAACTTCAGCACCTGTTTCTTATCATCACACTTCATGAACTCATTGCTTAACTGAAATAATTGACACACACACTGAAGGATAACTATCTCTTAACAGAGAACAAGACCCTATTTCCTAAGCAGGAAACTTCAGCACCTGTTTCTGATTAGCACACTTTCATGAACTCATTAAAATAATTGACATGCACTGAAGGCTAACTATTTCTAACAGAGAACAAGACCCTATTCCTGAAGCAGGAACCTTCAGCACCTGTCTCTAATTATCAGGCTCTCATAAATCCACCAAGCAGGATTGCTAACTAGAATGATTAACAGTTATCGAAGCATGAATCATATGAAAACAATGTAACAATCGGTAAAGCAGAGTTTCAGCAAGACAGAGTTCAGTAAAGTAGTGTTTCAGCAAAACGGAGTTAAGTAAAGTAGTGTTTCAGCAAAACAGAATTTAATCAAGGCATAAACAGAAATAACACTAACACTCTACAAAGCTAATGGGTGAATCTTGTGAAGAAGGTGGGCCCTCCCTTCTCACAAGATTCCCTTAAAACGAAAGGGACTAGAGAGAAATGCTTAGAACAGTCTTTTATTCATCTGTCAACTGTATCATATTACAATCTGAAGTAAAGCACATCCTTGTAGAATCCTTTCTTAGCTAAAAAAGATGATTCTCTCTAATGGTGATTTCCTCTTATTTAAAGAGGAGAATCCCTTCCATACAATTTGATCAACAAATTACAGGTGTACATCTGAGTCCTATTCTTAGTCAGATTGACTTTCTAAACTGGAATAGGATATCCTAGTCTCCCGCAACAGAATGCTATTACAAGTGCTGAGTGAGGTGTTGTTGTTGCGGCTAGAGTAACAGATTCTTTATTTGTCTTCTTGTTACTACTGTTGTATGATGTTTCAGCATCGCAAATCGCGGGCTGTTTCAACCACGGGATTTGCGTTCTGATTGTTTCGGCAACTTGGTCTCAGGTAGCAGCGATGGTTGATGCTAGCTCAAGGTGCGACTGTTGTAGTCAATCTGTGTGAGTTGTTGTTTCAGCATCGTTGACCACGGACTGTGTAACATCTTCTTCTGTGTTTCAGCATCGTTGACCACGGACTGTGTAAGAACTTCTTCTGTATGAGTTGTTATTTCATCATTGTAGACCATGAAGAGTTTAGCAGTTGTTGTTTCAGCATCGTAGACCACGGAGAGTGTAGAAGCTTCTTCTTGTGAGTTGTTGTTTCAGCATCGTAGTCCACAGACTATTTCATCCACAGGGTTTGCATGCTTTAACTGTTTCAGCAACAAGCCTCAATGCTAATCTGCAGTTCGAACTGTTTCAGTACTTATACATTTCTGATCAATGGTTAAGTATGAGAGTAATGTAAAATTATATGCAAAACAGATTAAACATATAGTAAAGAGAAGAGACGTTGTATACCTTTGGAAAGATAGGGTAAAGTGATAATATGAGTTTAAATGTGAGTGAAACAAGAGCGTAATTGTGGCAAAAAGTGTGGGAAAAAAGGGACATTGTATGGTCCTAACAGACGCTACTTGGGAGAGCAAGCAGGTGTTGTAGCACCCTGGTCTGGTATTGCTTGAGGATAAGCAATTTTGGGAAGGGAGGAATGTAATGTACATTTCCAAATAGGAGCTCCAGAGAGGAGGCTTAATGGTCTAAATATCCCCATTAGACTATAGCCAGGGCCAAAGAGGGGTAAATAGGGTTGCTAGAGGTCACTCCAGTCACAGGTGTTATATTCGGAAAGTGGCATTGAGCTAAAAAGGGTTAAAAATGATTTTAAGTCATTATGAGCTAAAAATAGAAGTCAACAGTGAATTAGGGTTTTAGTAGTGATTTAGGGTTTTGGAAGTCAACAATGAATTAGGGTTTCAGCATGATTTAGGGTTTTGGAAAGCTATAAAGGAAGGGTCAGCAACCTAATTGGGGATTATGCAGATTATGACTTGTCATTGAGGAGAATAGGCACATCTCAGGACAGATAGTTCAGTGTATTCCAGGAGGAAGACACCAATTGGCTGATTTCGGTGTTGAGAGACACACCTTAGTCATTGGGAAGATCATCCAGGTCTTCCATCATTCTTCATTGATTCAACAGTGCTCCCATATTCCGAGTATTATCTTTTAGTTACTTATTTGTATTCTGGCTAATATCCTTTTGTCTTTTGATCTAGCCAAGTGTTGTTATTTTATTTAGTTGCAGTTGCTTATTTGTATTATAGCTAAGATCCTTTGTCTGTTGATCTAGTCAAGTATTGTCAGTTTATTCAGCCGCATTCACCCATTTGTAATCCACAGAGATATAATAATACAAACTTTGCAGTCCTTTGTCGCGTTTATTATTTGTATGATCATTTATATGTTGTAAACCTTTGATCCTACACACACATTAGTAGTGTTTTGTAGACTAGCCAAGTCAGGAACATTACACATAGTAGCCTGATCTATAAATTGTCGTGGATATTCCACTAGAATAGTTCATCATAACATATCTAATAAATAAAATTGAAATCTATTGGTGGACACACATTTTGGATGCATTTTTTAGAAATATCCTAAGGGTTGAGGAGTGTGAAATAAAGGCACATTCATGATCAGAGCGCGCAGTAAAGGTGCATTTAGGATCGAGAATGAAATAAAAGCGCATAAGAATATAATGCAAGGAAATAAAAGCAAGGAGATAAAGCAAGAAAAACAACATGTAGATGAAAATAAAGGAAAAGCAACATGCAAGAGAAAATAAAGGAAAAGAAGCATGCATATGCGAAGGAAGGAAAAACACATATGAACTATGTGTTGTCATGATTTTTCATAGGGTTTTGTGATAAGCTAGTATGGTTTTGATCCCTAAGTTTTGTGTATACATATGTAATGGGTTGGGAAGAATAGATTGTTGTTGTTACTGAGAGAATAGGCTGAGAATGAGAAAGAGTCTATGTCTAAAGGGTTAGGGGAGAGTTTACAGAGAGAGACTTACACTTCAGAGTGACTAGGAAGGATGGGGAAAGATATCATGATGTATCTATTGTAGCACAATGCACAAGCCTGAGATGATTGCACAAATAATAATAAAGAAGCTAGTCGTTGTGGGCGTAGCCTGAGGATTGGGTGAACCACGTTAAATTCCATGTCTTAATGTATTTGTCAACCGATTTCCCATCCTTCCTACCATGGATCATGACCATTCCGTAGCCACCCTTGACACCCTCGACGTCTGTGCCTAGTTCTACGTTTTCCGTCCTCCAACTCCCAAAGGGTCGTTTTCGTTTCGGTTGTCTTCTACGCTATGACCCGTACAATATGATACAACACATACAAAATAAAGACCCTATGATATACTATACAATGTACGCTCATTTGAATTTTCAATTTCGAATTTATTAATGCAGTGCTCGTTTGAATTTTCAATTTTGAATTTATTAATGCAGTGCTCGTTTGAATTTTCAATTTTTAATTTATTAATGCAGTGCTCGTTTGAATTTCCAATTTTGAATTTATTAATGCAGTGCTCGTTTGAATTTTCAATTTTGAATTTAATAAAGGCGCCAAGGATCAATGCCCATTCCAAAGCAGATTTTGAATTTGTAAACCCGTTCAACCTATGATTTTGAATTTGTAAACCTGCCTGCCCAGCCTTTTCGTTTTCCTATAATTAGATCATTTATGCGAAAATTTCTTATGATTTATTGGTGAGGATCTATATCAATGGTTAGGAGGTTTGGGATTTTGAAAAAAACTGTAACTAAACACATCAACTGAAAGGTAAGCAACGCTAAGTGGAAGCATTCATAATATAGTGTATTCTGCAGACAAAAAGCAATGCTAAGAGAGCAAATATGTTTTTGTGTCCAAAATGACTAACACAACAAATTTTCTTTTGTATCGAATTATTTTGCAGATGAACGAAGCGACTTCTTTCAAGTTACAAACATCATCCACATCTATGTGCTCTGGTTGCAAGATCCAAATAAAGAAAGGCTCATAGCAATGCATTCTTGCGCCTTATTTTCCCCAAAGTGATCCCAAGAAATTCCTCTTGGTGCACAGAGTCTTCGGAAATGGCCATGTTATCAAATTACTACAAGATTGTTCCTTTGCTATAATGTCATCTACCAACATATCGTTCCAAAATTATTTGCTAATTATCCACAAATTCAAATGTCTTCTTCATCTTCATAACAAATTGTGTAATCTATTTCACAGTTTCAAATATGTTTATCGTGAACTCCGACAATTGGTACATACCAATAATGTCCAAAGGAACTAATCTCCATAATTGTGAGACAAGCTCTACTTAAAATTTCTCCAGCCACAAATCCTACAAAGACCGAAATTTCAGACATAATCAAAGTTTCACTCTCATTGAAATTGCAAGCATGGTGGAATGATGACTCAAAGGATTGAAACGCTCCATAAATATTCCCAAAATAGGTTTAATTAAAATAATAAATGCCTCAAGATTAGGTTTCTAATATGTTTTGTACTGATCAGTACAAAGTATTTGTGATGGGTTGGATAATTGTGGGATTGGTTTGTTGTTACTGGATCTTCCAACCGAGCAGGGAGGTGATGAAGTAAGCAGTATGGTGTACAAGGTAAGTGGAAGAATTTGAGATCATGTCCATGACTATGTAGGAATAATCAATGAACTACTGAATAAAGTAGCATAACTGCAATCCCAATTGACTTCTTCTCAAGAAGAGATCACCAACATTACTCTGCAACATGTCAATCTCTTACCCCTTGTTACATGATATCATGAAATTTCAGATCCCAATTTTTTCTACTTATCACCACGATGAGAAAGTGAAGATATGACACACACGAGCCCCTATGTTTTAGATGATTTAGGTCCTCTCGAATTATGGGAGCCACTCTAGATATTAAAAATAACTATTAGCAATCCACAATTCCTACATATCTCTTGAAACATTTTATCCACTCATATGTATCTTGCAAGCATGAATATTCCAAAATTCTTCTTCAACATGCATAAAATTCTTATATATGGATTTGAATGCTTATATATGGATTTTAATGTGAATGTGATGCATGAAATTCTTATATATGGATCTTGCAAGCATAAATATTCCAAAATTCTTCTTGAGCATGCATGAAATTCTTATATATGGATTTGAATGTGATCCATGAAATTCTTATATGTGGATTTGAATCTAGGAGATAAAACATGTAACAACATGGTGAGTTTGGTGTGTGAATATTGTCCACTTTCTTTAGGTAATCCCCTTGAAAAAGTAAGCACGTGAAAACATTTGATGTCCTCCTTTTTTATTGAGAGCACCCATCATACAAGTATGTAGAACTACATGTCTTCTATTCAATGCAATAATATTCTCATGATTGGTTAAGGATAAGTGGGTGCCTTTTGAAAGAGGACGTGGACAACGTAGAACTACCAAATCCTAGAGAGGAAAGTGGGTGGAAGAGGATATGACAACAAAATTTGTAGACACAATAAAGGTAATAAGACAAATCAACCTCAACCAACCTCAACCAAAGGAGGAAGGTATTTATGAATTCACAAATGCTACAACATAGAGGAGATAAAGTCATTTTTTTCCATGTGGCCTTTGAGGTCAAACTTATTAGTTGAAAATTCACAAGAATGGTGAATAAATGTGATTCTATGATCAAGGGAAAAGTTTGAAAATTAGCATGGCCATGTGGGATAGGGATGTTGGATACTTTTCTTGTTGAAATTTTGGCTCAATGTATATACCTAGGGTCGTAAAATTGTTTTTTTTTTTTCAACTCGAAAACATGATATTAATATGTCAAATATGTGACTAAGGTGAAGTTTTATGTTGGATAGCATATTCATTGAAATGAAAGAATTGGTGTACTAAACATTATCGACTATGTTGTGTATTACAAGAGCTAGATGAGGCCATGGAAACAGATCATGTTAGAAAAATAGGACCGCGGAGAAATAAAATAAAACAAATGCGGAAAATAAAACACAGAAGATACACAATACAAGAAAGACACAGATTTATGTGGTTCACCCAATGTGCGCTACGTCCACCAGAGAAATTTCTAGGTCCTTCCTTTATTATTATCTAGCAAATGAAGGGATACAACCTACAGCAAAACCCGTTGTAACTTCCTCTTCTTTCTCTCAAAGTCTCCTCTCTCATAATACAATATTCACCATCGACCATAGCTGTAATACATTTCCCTCATAAAAGAGGGTTGCCTTCTAGGGAAAAAAAACCTTAACATAATCTCTACAGTTAGATCTGCGACCTTATAATGAACGGTCCATATTTACAATGAAATTACAATATACATTTACAAGGCAATTTTTCCTTCGAGGTCTTCACCCCCAAACCCCCGCTGGGGGCCCACTTGCCCCAAAACCCCCCCGCCGAGGGGATAGCCCCCCCGGACCCCGCAGAGGGGGTACCCCCCCTCCGCACTCCCCTGCGTGGAAGAGTGTACATACTTCTGGGGTGTAAATGCTTCATGGGGTATAAACATGGCTGAAAGCAAGGACCTCTAAATCAGGAAGATAATCAGGCTCAACAACCAACAATCTCCCACTTGGAGACTGATCTCAAGAACTCCATCGCTATTGTATATGATGGACTCTGAACCTTCTTGGACCTGGAAAGTTTCTCATCTTCATATTCATTCTTGAAGACCAACTGAAACTGAGCAGGAACTCAGTTTCTCCCTGGTTACTCCCTTTGTTAACATGTCTGCAGGATTCTGGCTAGTGTGTATCTTTTCCAACTTCAAATGTCCATCTTCCAGAGCGGATCGTATGAAGTGGTACCTCAACTGTATATGCTTAGTCTTCGAATGGAAGCTTGAGTTATTTGCAAGGTGAATGGCACTCTGACTGTCACAGTACAACCTGTTGTTCTCCTGCTTCTTTCCCAACTCCTCCCTAAACCTTTATAACCAAATCATCTATTTACTAGCCTCTGTAGCAGCAACATACTCTGCCTCTGTTGTTAAAAGTGCAACAACCTTTTGTAGTTTCAAAATCCAACTTACTATTGTTCCACCTATAGTAAAAACATACCCTGTGATGCTCCTCCTGTTGTCTTTATCACCTGCCATATCTGAATCAAAATATCCCTGTAGAAAAGTGTCTGAACCTCCAAAACATAATGCATGAGTAGTAGTACCTCTCAAATACCTGAGAATCCACTTTACTACCTCCCAATGTTCTTTACCTGGATTGTTCAT
>ML812494.1:0-16401 GCA_009831015.1 Picea engelmannii
ATATATATATATATATATTAAAACTAAAAAAAAAAAAATTATAGTAAGAAAATACAAGAAAATTTTAAAATACAAAAGATAAAAATAAAATAAAAAATTAAAACTTATCCGCAACCTACAGGCTTGGAGTCTTGGACTTGAACTCTCGAAGTCAGGGTCGGGTCTCGGGAGGCTGGAGCTAGTGTCACAGTGTGATTGTGGAGTCGGGGTCGAGACTCAGGAGAAATCCTCAAATTTGTTGTTGTGTGCGCCATGGAGCCGGGGTCCCGGGTCGAGAGCTAGGCTTAGTCATCTGGTTCTCGAGATGTTCTACTTGTTGTTGTGTGGAGTCGGGAAGAAGCGAGCTAGCCTAGAAGACTAGAGTCTGCTACTGCATGGAGTCGCGAGGCGGGGAGAGCTAGCATGGAGTTTGTTGTTGCATGCGAGAGTCTGTAGCTGATGTTGCTTCTGTGCAAGAGTATAAACCTATAACTTTATTTCATGCCGCCAGGGTTTTTCCAAATGAGAAATTTCCAAAACTAGAACACGAACCTGAACCTTAACGAAGGCGAGCTCGGAAAACCAAATAAAATCGTGAATAAAATCGATTAAAATAGGAATTAAGTTCAGAATTAAGTTCAGGTTCGAGTTTGCCATTAAGTTCGGCGAACTCGAACGATTAAATTCGGGCTCTGATTAAATTCACGATTTTTTTATTTTTAACCATAAAATACGGCTAACCCCGTGACTAAGTATATAACTAGCACAGTCACATAATTGTGATTGATGAATGCCGAAAGGCATATGAAACGCAAAGACGGCATATGAAACACACAGACCACTAAATCGCCTGAGGAAAACGCAGGGACAGGTGAGAAAATACGTGGTTAATAATCCAAACGTGATATGAAATGTGTAGATCACTAAAACGCCTAAAGAAAACGTAGGGACAGGTGAGGAAATTCATGGTTACTAATCTAAACGTGGTAATGTTAAACGTTAATCATTTAAACGTGGAAATCATATAGTGCTATAGTAATTTCTTAATATGATTAGGTAAATTTTAAAAAGTAAACAGGTTAACGGATGCACTCAAAAATACAAGGAGATTATGAAGAGTAAATCACATTCATTGATTTGGGAGAACCACTAAGAATATTCCAACATCTTTAATTGTTAGCCATCAGATTAGAATTTTAGATTAAAAGATTATTAATTCTGCCCATTGTCAATAGGTATATGCCTGTCGGCGTAATTAACCATAGATATATAAAATAAATAATAAAAAAAAGACAAATTTGAATATATATATATATATATATATATATATATATATATATATATATTATTACTTCCTATAACAATAAGTAAGCAGAGTTGTGGGAAGTGGAATAAAAATGACCTATTAATCTATCTCAGTCTCTCTTTTTCAAGACTCGGCCAATCACCTGTCCTCTATTGTTTCGTATCATCGAGATATACGAGAAGAAAGACTCCAACATCATCTAAAAATTAAAATTGTATTACCCAACAGACTAAAAAATTTGCAGCAATGAAGAAATTCAACATCAGAATTTATTGAAGCCAAAGATTATGATTCCTATTCTTAGATATTTTCAAGCTCGTGGCGATGAGGTTGCTCGTTTTCTCCATCATTTCCAAATGGCTTACCCATTCTTCAAACTATGTTTCATATATACTATACAGTGATAAATACATGGCGCTTTGTGCCCTAGCCGCCTCTAAGTCCTACTTAATCGATAGCTTCATGGAACAAATAACTAATAATAACAGAATTAAATATAATTAAATAAACAATTTCAATTAAAATTAAATAAAATTTTATCTTTAAATCACAATAGGAAGCATGGACCCAGATGACGTCCATGTGTTTCCCTTTACTCCATTCTCCATAAACAAAAATTGGGGCCCATTAAGTCCAATCTCCATCGTTCACACTTCACTTCGCCTGTCGTCTGGTTCATTTTTTCTCTGTACACATTCAGGTTCGAGGGCGTGGGCTGGCATGAAGAACATGGACGGGTTCTAAAATGATTCAACACTCAATAGCCACAATCACCTTACTGAAAAATGGTCATCGCACTTACAGGTGCCAGGCTCGAGGTTCAATCTGTCTAGAGGCTCTAAAGTTGTCTTAAAACCTTTGAATCCCTAGCAAAAAGCTCGTCCCATCTCTCTGTTAACATGGAAACGACCATGAGACTTCTTCATTATTCTCTTTCCTTGGGGCCACTGTAGCATTGACGTCCTCCTGCATGGGATATGAGCACATAATTACTAAGAGTGGCATGGGTGCAACCTCCCTAGCTGTGACAAGGTCGAATTTCATGGTGAGGGCTCAAATCCATCGAGATTTCAGAGGAAAAATGAGAGAATTGAGTAGTGGTATCTCCAAAATGTAGGGTTACCTACTCGTAAGTGAGGGGCAGCACCCATGGCCGCCCCTGGAAGGACAGACATTGTGGGTGCGGCTTGTTCTAAGAACGATTTTCGCTTAGGAGGTGGGCATGTTTCACGACATTCCTCCACCATACAGTTTCCACATTTCGGCTTGGACCATGACAGAGTAGTGTGAGGCACCATATGTTCTAGTGCGATTAGAAGAGCTACCAACTATGGAAAAATTGGTATCTTTGGAGGAGTTAATGGTGTGACAGTGGCCTGTTCATGACCAACCTAGTGACACGCGACTATGGTCGGTGACCCAGCCAGGGTGTGGCCATGGTGTTGGAAACCTTTTGTTTTTAGGAAAACAATTCATTTAGACTCTATAGATTGCAATTTTATCTCTCGCTTAGAGTAAATACAATTTTTTATTTTTTATTTTTAGCTCTAAAATGTTTACAAATTGTTTTGCAAACTATACCATTGTAACTCTCAACATTTTTAAAAAAACTTCTTATTATTTTTTGAATTGTTTTGTGAATTATGCAATATAATTGCAGATTTGATATCTTAAACAAGCCCACAAAATTTTCAATACTATTTAAAAGAATTATCTAGTGTATAGGTTGCATTCCATTTAAAAGGAGATTGATATAAAAACCTAAACGAATTTAAAGATTACCTATTTTAATTTGTTTTTACTTTTTATTTTATTTATTTGTCTTTTTAAAGTAAGGGTTCTTTCATATGATGAATAGGTTAAGTGGCTGGAATAAGGGGATGGAGGTTGGAACAAGTCATAAGTACTTTTTTCTCTTTTTTTCCTCGGTTTCTCTTGTTACTTTTCTTAGAGTTTCTAGTTTCCTTTGTTGGTTATCTTTGGTTATTTTTAAAAGTTTTAGGGGTCATTTCAAGTGTTTGATATTTGTGTGTGGGTAAGCCCTAGCTTTCAATTTTGAATCCGGGATATGATACCATATGTAATTCTCTTTCGAGGGCTTCATATTAAAAATAAAAAAATTGTATTTTTGCACCAAATGTAAATCTTTAAAAGTAATTCCCATGTTAGTAAATTCCAACAATTTAATTTTCAAATTTCATATCTTACCAAATAATTTCAATATTCATAACTTTATTCAAGAAAAATAGAAAAATAGAAAAATACTTGTTGGAGATGTTGTCCCTTGAGGTGTTGAAACTTTCTTCTACCAAAATATTGATTGTCTACTACCAAGAGCTTGAAACTTCCTAAAAAATGAGGGTTTTCCTCCCATCTAGCTAGGAACATTTCCTCTTCAATGCCCTACCTATAGGAAATCTGATTCCTTGGCCCCTGAGTCCAAAATCCTAGCAACTCAAGTCCACTAGTAAGCCCACCCAAATTTCTCCATCATTTCCTGCTAAGATCTCTCCTTCCTCTACCTTCTTGAATCCCCCTCCCAATGCACCCAACCCCCTTCCTTATCCCCTCCATCCAACTACTTTCCCCCCTTCATAAATTTTCCATCATCTCTTATCCCTGCCCATTCATTCCCTACCTACCCCAAATAAATACCAAAATAATTCTTTTGATTATTGCATTACTGAATTTAAAGAAGAAATAGAAAATTTCATTAACTCAATAATTAATTGACTTAATTTAACTAAATTAATGATAATAATTAAATTAAATTAACTCGGTGTTATAGAACACTTGTTTGGGACTAGTTTATGGATTACTCACAAACCATAAATTTCAATAGGTATAACATCATACCTGCAATTAATTAATCTCTGAAACTTGTACAAAATTGTATTTGATATCTTTTCTACAATTCTTCCAAGTTTCACTCCTTGACTCATCACTGAAAAGGAGATATAGAGAATATGGAATACCTTCCTAAATTCTATCCTATTCAGGAGAGAAAACATTTGCATCATGCCACACACTCAATATTTGATATATAATCCTAAAAATCACAAAACAAATACTACAGATTGTAATATTTCCAATGCATATGGTCTCACATAATTTAGACTTTCTATAAAGAAGTTAAGATGGTTTTACGCGGAACACTTGTTTGAGACTAGTCAAAAACCCGATCTTTTGCAAAGTGTATCTCCAAAAGTAAAATGAACAAGAAGCATAAATCCATACCACATGTGTATTGACATTTCTTTTAAATGGCCTCTAAGTTTCACTATGTTAATAATCCTATGAATAAAGTGATAGTGCAAATGGTATGATGTTTAAAAAACATAACTTAGAAAACATCATCAGAAGACTTCATATTCTATTGGAATTTTGGCCTTCTTCACTTGATCTTCCCTCTAAAATTCACTGCCAAGATTGTGCCAAGAGATCACAAGATTGAGTGATGAAAATGACATCTTATTTATGTGTATTTATACCCTTCAAAGCACCTTATTTACTTTACCTTGAGTCGACTTGTAATTTCTTGTTTGCAACAACGTTTTCTCCATTACTTTAATCTAGGGCCAACTTATAACTTCTTGAGATTAGATTCATGGATTCTTGACCATACTTCGGGCTTTCATCTTTAAGAAGGAATAAATCATCAATCGTGAGGATCCATGTGGCATGCCAACTACCGTTGGAGATATCTTGACAAGGATTATCAGTCAATGGATGTTTTGCATTCATTTGAAATGTCCTTCATACTATTTTTATTCAATCAACTTCAAGCTTCATGACCACACCTCTAGGGATTCTTAACCACTTTACCACTTAATCATATTTCCAAGGCTTCTTGTAGAGTTCTTCAAAGTGTATTCCCTTGAGAACCATGCTTAAAATTTCTCTATAAGGGGACCACTATGGAGAGTTCTTAAAATACGTCCATCACTTCTATAGGCTTCCAAAATTGATTCGGGGCTTATTCTAGGGTTGATATAAATGAAAACCAATTTTCCAACACCATCAAGTTTATTTCCCGATCAACGTGAGAATCATGGGAAGGAATTTCCTTCTCACTGTGTTTAGTGGAGGATCCACTTGCATTATGTATATATCATGTTGGATATCCCTTTACTCTTTGAAGTTCAATATGTCTGCAACCAAGTTAAAATAATTTGACGGATATATGTTCCATCCCCATGGGATTATCATCACATTTCCCATCGCGTTACGTGGTAAGACTGTCTCTATTGTTATGGATGTCATTAATGCAACCCTTGAGTACAATTTGTTACTTGGGGTTCCTTGTTTCTACGATGTGTATGTCATTGTCTCATTCATATTTAGAGTCTTACGCTTCCCTCATCAAGGGAAAATAACAATGACCAATGAACTTGTGTTTTGTACCTTAGACCTTGGATCCAATGCAGGGTATAATTTACACTTTTCTGGTGATTCCCAAGTATTACATGAGTGTTGGTGCAAGGATGTCAAAAGAATCTTTGCTCATGGGAATATCACCTCCTTCCCCACCACCGCCTTGTGTGAATGTTTCTCCTATTAACATGATTTCATCAAATTCTAGTGAATCCCTTAGTTTTGTCGATCCTTGGGTGGAAAATCAACCCATGGATGGTGAATCTTACGGAGCTTCCCTTCACACCACCATGGTTGATATTTTCGATACAAAAACCTATTCAAAATGAGTTGATACTAGTCAACAAATCTATCCTCATATGGAGTGTGATCAATCTACTCCACCAGCATGGGTTGTTGACTCTCTGATTTCACCTGACATTATTTATTTTGAGCTTCCTTCAAATGAGGCCATCCTAGATGTCATGGATTCCACAGATAATACAAAGTACAAGATGACGCAATGATCATATTTTTCTAACTTGGAATTGATGAGAGTTAGCATTATTAGTTTTGATCTAGGACTGGGGGAATTTGGTAGGGAATCCAATTACCCTCCTAGTCTTGATTGTTTTTCTCCTTGGTTATTTTTCTAAACTTCCCACTAAATTATCTACTTCCCATTACAACGAATATTTATATTTTGTACCACCTTTACATCTTTATGGGCATCATCAAGGAGCTATGATAGCTCTCAAAATACCTCATGATGAGTATCTTCAATTGCAGGACTTAGTTATTATGTTGCATGGCCCCGACATCATGTGCTATATGATATTGAAAATGGATCATGAGTGCATTGGTGATGATCAAGATCCTTGGACTTGGCCTAACAATGGGCTATAATTGGCATAAAACATCGATATGTGTAGTTCCTTATACATTGGTGTGTGGTGTCATTACTTTGTTTTTCATATTTCGTATCCAAAAGTATTTCCTTTTTTGTTACTTCACTATGTATTTTTACCCCAAAATCTAGTTTAGATTTATTGACATGATTATGGGAGATTTTTTACAAAGATGGGGACTTCCACTGAACTTGAGGTACATATTATTGAACTTGCATGTACGAAGAGGATTTTCCCTACATTCATGATTTTCATTATCAAGCCTCCATTTTTCTTTCACAATGATTTAGGTTTGATATCGTCAGGTTGTGACATTATCGAATCCATTTTTGCACATTGTAACATGTTCCTTAGTGTCTAACCTCCATGATTTCCCTAGTGACCAACTAAATTTTCATATGCTTCCCATGTTTTCATTTTCTGTAGGCTCGCGAACCCTCCTTCAGTCCTTCCATGATTTGACATTGAGACTCATTTCCCTCTCTTCATCTATATTTGTTATAGAAATTTTTTCCTCACCCCATGCAACTTTCTTGGGTGGCCTTTCCATTGACCTACGCAGACCCGAAGTCCCTCTTTATACCTTCTAGAGCCAAAAAATCACATTTTTCGACATATACATGCCCTACCAGTTAGACAACATGCATATACGTAGGTTGCACCACTACAGCCTGTGTACATTGGGTTAGTTGCTTAAAATGAAAAATTGTGTCTGGTTTCCCTATCAGGTCATGAGATCCATGATCCTTAACCTTCCATATACTGGAAACATTCTGAATTGACCCTTCAGTTCCACTTGAAGGCTATAAATAGAGCCATATCCAAGTCGTGGAAGGGGAGAGAATTCAACTTTTGAGAGAAAAGATACTCTAGAGAAATTTTCACCTAAAATTGAGTGTGCATCCCTTTATCCTTTAAAGTTTGAGTTGATTGTTCAGCCCCCAAGTTCTTCCTTCTTTGATGGAGAACCTCATTTTCTCCTTTATATGAGCTTGTCTTTGGTGGAGGATTCAAGTGGTGGAGGGCCATCTAGAAGGGACTTAGTTTCTCCTTTTTGATATGTGCCGACACATAATTTGTCGTGTATCTACTTCTTTTGATTATTTTAATAGAAATACTATTTTCTCATCCAATTGATATCTTGCAAATATTTGAATTATTATTCCATGGGCATATTTTTCATGTATGTTAATGGATTATGTTATTTTATATGATAACATAATATATTATCACCATATTCTTCTGTATCTTTGATCTAGGTGGATATCGGTGGCCACCCACCTTCTCCAACTGGCTCAAAACAATTTCCTGACAATTTTGGCAATTTGTTGTTTTTAGCAGTTTTTAAATTGGGGGGGGATTTGAGGGCCTAAATGATGTTTTTTCATGATAATGCCTATGAATAATAGCCAAAGGCTATGATTGAGCACCCTAAATGAATATCATCGCCAATTTCTAATGAGATATCGTGCACCCTAAACGAAGATCGTATGAAAAAGTTAGAACCCTGAGAAGTTAATGTACTAACTTACCCAATGGGGCCCACATGACATTTGGTGCTTCATCTCCCAGGGTAAGGTTTTTGGATGTCTAGGGTTTTGGCATTCATATTTATTGTAAAAAGGCCTTGAGATCCTCATTGTACTCATATTATTTTGAATGAGTGCAACTGTCACATTTATTCTCAGAGATAGCTGTCACCATTCCAACAAGCTTGTTTTCCTCTACATTTTATAGTTCCAGCTTATTTCCTAAGTTAAGAGAAACTAGTTTTATTGTTTCTATGTTGTTTTATCGCATACCTGTTATATGTTTCTATATTAAATATTAATAATAATATTCATCCACTTCATTCTTCTCATAAAATATAAATCAGGGGTATCAGAGCGGTTTGCTCCTTGTCGTTTTTATTGCATATCCTCAATGAGGCCAAGGTATAAAGAATTAGGGCTTGAGCTTGTTTCTCTTGAGGAAAAAATATCTCGCACACCCAAGTGACCTATCATGGAGGGTGAAAATAAATTTGATGGGATAGGAGATCCTTTCAAAATGTTGCTTGAGGAAGCCCTCATGCAATAGAGGAACGAAATGATTGACAATTTTGCACAAATATTTTGACAACTACCAATAGGCATTGCATCTTCCTCAAGCAGTAGCACCGCCCCTTTAAAGGTATAAATCAACTTTGATATTCCTATATTTGAAGGAGATATAGACACAAACATCGTAGACAAATGGTTGAATTTCCTAGAAAGGTATTTTTCTGTTCATAACTTCTCAAATAGAGAAAAGATTATTTTTGTGCTCCTGAAAGTCGTTCCCCACGTCAAAGATTCATGGGAGACTTTCTGTGAGCAGAAGGAAATAGAGGAACCCTCATTATTTAAAGCCACGGTGACCTAAGAGTAATTCAGGGATGCTATTAAAGAACAATTCCCTTCTCGTAAGTTATGGTGACCTGTATACAAAATGGACCACACTGCAGCAGCAAAGAGACCAAGTCATGCTAGATTTTACAAATATCTTCCATACCTTGCACACCAAGTTGGGTATCAAATATTTTGAGCGACATATGGTGCTCAAGTATTGTGGTGGTCTACACAGATAAATCAAGGTCTAAATGGAGTTTCTAGACATCTCGTTCTTGGGCACGACTTACTGATATGCTGTCAAAATCTAGAAGAAGCTCAAACAAAAGATGTGACAATTTGGGCCAGGAAACCAGTCACAACAAAAGAAGGGAAAAGGCATCCCCAACCTGCATAAAAAAGGAAGGAACAAAGATGGATAGCTTCAGGACCACCAGCCTAAGACGCAATCAAAGAGGGACACCGGAAAGGCAAAGAAAGATACCGGGAAGTGGTGCGACTTCCATAACAATGTCTGGCACAACATTGTTGATTTTTTCTCAAAGAACTCACTAGTCACTGAGGTGAATGCCTCTGATAAATATGTGGGGTCAAACTCTGATTCCTAATTAGAAAGGGGAAAACAGATCATCGATGAAGAACCTAGTGCCACTGTTTCCACTACCAAGGTCCATCCTAGTGACCCTGATGAGCCAGAGGAAGGTGAGGTAATTTTTTATTTATAGATGTGGGTGAAGGGCTCCCTGCTACACTTCATCATTGATAGTGGTAGTCAAAAGCACCTCATCTCAGCAGAGGTCATCAAGCAACTAGACCTGCCAAAAACACTACACCTACAACCCTACACCATTGGATGTCTCTGCCAAGGAAGTGACCTATGCGTCAACCAATAATGCCTTTTGTCGTACAACAACAAGCCCTTCAAAGATGAGGTAATATGTGATGTTTCGCCTCTTGAATTTTTTGATGTTATTTTGGGACAACCTTATTTATGGAAACGTCATGTTGTATATGAATCTAGGCCTCATAGTGTTATTATTACTTTGAACATGAAATTGTACATGATACCCAAGGCCATACCACCTAGTGTTATATCCTTGATTTTTTCCAAGCAATGCAGGAAGGTCATCTCACAAATTGGGAACTTTGTCTTCTTTGTGATTCTCTCTCAAAACAATTGGAAGATTGCAGCCACATCAAGGACATCCGCAACCAACCGCCCCACACAAAAAATTAAAGTGGATAAGTTCATGGAGGAATACCAATAGATATTCTCCTCGCTGAATGGGGTACCTCTACAATGTCAGGTCAACCATTCCATCGATATAACCCCCAACACATCTCTACCAAATGTGCCAATATATCGCCTCTCCCTGTTAGAGAATGTGAAGATCAAGTGACAGATCCAAGAAATGCTCCACATGGGCCACATCCATCCCATATCATCACATTGTGGGTTAGTGATCTTGCTGGAATAGAAGAAATATGGGACCTGGAGACTCTACATTGATTATCAGGTCCTAAATAAAATTACAGTTAGGAGCCAGTACCTGATTCCCTGAATCGACGATCTCCTGATCAACTGAAGGGGGCTAAATACTTCAACAAGATTGATCTGAAGTCTGTCTACCACCAATTCCCGATTGAGAATATAGATGTATGGAAGATCGCCTTCAAGTCAAAATAAGGTCTCTTCGAATGGTTGGTCATGCCCTTTGGCTTCATAAATGCTCCAACAACTTTCATGAGGATGATGGACGATATTCTGTGACCTTTCACCAATACTTTTGTAGTGGTGTATGTGGATGACATACTCATCTACAACAAGATGTGGGTAGAACACTTGCAACACATTCAATAGGTTTTGCACACCTTGTGACAATACAAATTATATGCCAATTTGGAAAATTCTCCTTCAGCATGGACCGGGTCCAATATCTCGGTTACATCATGGATCAGAATGTTATACATGTAAATCCAACCAAAATCCAAGTCATTTGTTATTGGTCAACACCGACCACACTCACTGAGCTTCGAATATTCCTAGGCCTGGCCAACTTTTATCGCAGGTTTTTGTTGGGTTTCTCCCATATTGCATGCGTCCTCATCCAATTAACCAAAGGAGGTGGTAAGGAAAAATTTGTTTGGGGTCTGTCTCAACAACAAGAGTTCGATGATTTGAAGCAACATTTGTTCTCAGCACTAGTACTCTCATTACCTGACCTACAACAACCATTTGAGATCGAGAAATATGCTTAAGACTATGTTTTGGTTGTAGTTCTCACTCAACATGAACAACCCGTGGCCTATCACAGCGAGACACTATCAGATGTCTTCCGTAAGTACCCTACTTATGAAAAAGAAATGCACTCCATTATGAAGTCATGTCGACAGTCGAGGCATTAAATTCTTGGGAAAGAGATAGTCATCCAAACTGATCATAATCCCTTGTAGTTCATGCAGACCCAAGAAAAATTGTAGAATGACCGCCATAAAAAGTGATGCACATACCTACAACAATTCCACCTCAACATCAAGTCCAAAACAAGAAGTACCAACCAAGTCGCTGATTTCCTCAGTCATCCTCTAGTCGCAACACTCACCACAGTGATAGACTCTTGTAGCCATGAAACCTCCAGGTGGCCCTAGCTCTATGAAACAGACCCTGATTTCACCAACAATTACAAAATTTTGGGCACACACTTAGTCGTCACTAATTTACATCTTTAGGATGGATTGTTGTGCCATATGGTCCATCTCTACGTTCCATCAAGCGAGTGTGCAAAGATGATTTGGAAATCCCACTATAGTCAAGTAGCATACACCTTGGCATCGAAAAGAGAGTGGCAGTGTTGCAACCACATTTCTACTAGCCAAAAATTTGACATGATGTCAGCAAATATATCAGGTCCTACACTGTTTGCGCTATTGCTAAGCCCACCAGTAAGAAACAAGTCTTGTACACCCCTTTTTCCACTCCTGACAGGCCATGGGAATCCATCTCAATGGATTACATGGCGGGCCTTACAACCAAAAAGTGGGGGAATGACTATGTTTTCGTGGTTTTTGATCACTTTTCTAAAATGGTGCTTATGCCCCCCTGCAAGAAGAGCATCACCATGGAGGCCACTACCAAGCTCTTCTTTGAGCAAGTGTGGGTACATTTTTCAATCCCAAAAACCATTGTCTCTGATCAAGATAGTTGGTTCCTCAACACATTCTAGTCGAGCCTCTGGTCACTGCTAGAAAAACATCTCACCAAATCCATGGCCTTCCATCCCCAGACAGATGGCCAAACTGAGGTCATCAATCATATGATTGTGCATATCCTATGCATGTACAATTACAACCACCCCCGCACATGGGACAGGAATATACCATACGTTCAACACAACTACAACTGATCCCTGCATAGCTCAACCAACCATAGCCCCTTTTAGATGGGATTGGGATTCCAACCATTGGGTCCCATGGACGCTGCACTACTCCTTCCAGCCACCTCGGCTGACTAGTCACCTGCTCCAGTTGAAGCTAATAAATCCACCCATTTCATTGAGTGGATCCAACACATCCAGTGATAGGTTTAGGATATTTTACAGAAGTTCAATTCCAAGTACAAGCAATGCCATGATCAACACTAGGTACCACATAAGTTTCAGGTGGGAGACAAAGTTTGGATGCATTTAAAAAAATAATGCCTTACAAGACCCCATAGAAATATTCTTCCACTTCGTTATGGGCCTTACACCATCATAAAGCTTATGGGAGATAATTCTTTTGAGCTCAACATTTCTTCGTTCCTTGGTCTGCACCTAGTGTTCAATGTGGCTCTCCTTCAGTCATATTTCCCACCATTACTAGACACATTAGAGATAGAAGAATAATTGACACAAATATAACTCAACCCTGACTGGAAGAAACAAGCATCCATGGAACAATTGTGGACACAGAGGTCCAGGGGACTCACCACTAGAGAATCCATCTTTATCGAGTTGTCAAAGCAAGCCAACTCCTACACCAAGGAAAGTGGCTCACTAGGGGCCAAATTCAACAAAATGGATAAAATTTATTCCTAAGGAGGGATAATTAATCTAGGTGGATATTGGTGTCCACCCACCTTCTCCAATTGGCTCAAAATATTTTTCTGGCAATTTTGGCAATTTACTATTTTTAGTAGTTTTTAACTTTGGGGGCTAGTTTGAGGGCCTAAACGATATTTTTTCACAATCAGGGCTTTGAATATTATCCAAAGGCTCTGGTTGAGACCCCTAAATGAATCTCCTTGTCAATACCTTTCCAACGAGCTATCGTGCGCCTTAAACAAAGATCGTATGCAAACGTTACGACCCCGAGAAGTTAATGTACTAACTTACCTCAACAGGGCCCACATGACTTTTGGCGCTTCATCTCCCAGGGTTAGGTTTTTGGATGTATAGGGTTTTGGCATTCATATCTATTGTAAAAATTCCTCCAAAACCTCATTTTACTCATCTTATTTTGAATGAGTGCAATCGTCACATCTCTTCTCAGAGATAAGCCACCACTATTCCAACAAGCTTGTTTTCCGCTACATTTTACAGTTTCATCTTATTTCCCGAGTTAATAGAAACCAATTTTACTATATCTCTATTTTTTTACCACATACTTGTTGTATGTTTCTATATTAAAGATTAATAATAATCTGCATCTACTTCATTCTACTCATAAAATACAAATCAATCTTGGTTGTTGAGGACAGGTTGCAGTTATAAAGCTTTGAGTTGTGTGCTCAATGGTGGTCTTCATCGAACATCTGGATGAGGTAGGCTCTTGATATTTTCTTGTTATAATTCACATTTATATAGCATACTTGGGATTAGAGTTGATTTCTGTTTTCATTTCATCTGTTGTGGTTTACCCCATACCATAGAGAGATTTTTGGCGTAATAGAATTGGCGACCATATTGGGGATATTGGTATATTTCCACATGGATCGGCAACGTAATTAAAATTGGCAGCCATGTGTACAAAGTCATTATGGATTGTAATAGTATGATGAGAGACTAGCACTTCCAACTGATTCTCCATTACTCCACCTCTAGGAATTATAATGTATTTTGGCCATCGCAGATGGTCCTCTGACCTCACACATTAGGGGGAATCTATTATAGAAAAAAAATTCTCACCCCATGCAACCTACTTGGATGGCCTTTCCATTTCCCTGTGTAGACTTGAAGTCCCTTGTTGTACGTTCCAGAGCCAAAAAATCATAGTTGTCCACATATACGCAGCCTACAAGTTAGACAACATGTGTATACACAAGTTGCACCACTACAACCCGCATACATTGGGTTTGGTGCTCAAAATTAAAAATTATGTCAGGTTTCCATGTCATGTCATGAGGTCCATGATCCTTGACCTTACATATACTAGAAAGGTTCCGACTCGACCCTTCAATTCCACTTGAAGGATATAAATTGAGCCATATCCAAGCCAGGGAAGGGGAGAGAATTCAACTTTTGAGAGAAAAGATAGTCTGGAGAAATTTTCATTTCACATTGAGTCTACATCCCTTTATCCTTTAAAGTCTAAACTCATTGTTCATTCCCCAAGATATTCCTTCTTTGATGCAGAACCTCATTGTCTCCTTTATGGGTGAAATCATGAAGATGGGTTACACTTTTGCTTGTTTTATGAGAAAAAAACCTGTATTTTCACAAGTTCTTCAACTTCCGGCATACAATTTTTTTTTATTTTTTCTATAATTTCATTTTACAGTAAAAAAAAAACTTGCAAAGATTTGTGTTCAGTTTCCAATGACTAATTTTCAATTTTTTTTTATCAAGATTTGATATGTCAATTTGACAATTGTTTAACAGTATGTTCCTTAAACATGAGATGATTGATAATGAGTTACTTTTTTCTACAACAATGTATCTATTATTAAACTTATATTTGTAAGAAACAAAATATACTGCAACAGTCTACAGAGACTCTATTTTATTATGACTATAATTTTGAATCTAACGAATGAATATTATAATTTCCAGAATTTTTTTATGTTGACCAAGTTGAAAACCTTGCAGATTTTAAACACATGTTTTTCTACACCTTGTATCTATCTTAATTTTTACTTAAAACTAAAATCTAAATATACCCTTTTGAAAAGAACAATTTAAGGATTATGAATATATTTTTTTCGAATTTTTTTAGTCTATACTTTTAGAGATACTGATATTTCATTTCACCGAATCATAATGTCTGTTGAAAATATTATGTAGTGTTTTTTTTTTAAATTAAATAAAATTAGATAAAAATAAAGAAAATGAAAACAAATTATAAAAATTGAAAGTAGATTCAATTTTGGAAATGATGGTGTCATTTTCAAAACCAAATTATCAGTATTTGCAAGAGTCTGCAACCTCCGAAGTTCAATTAAGCTTGGGGAAATTCTGTGGTTTTTGTTTTCAATCTGTTGGTAGCCAACTCATTTTTTTTAATTACTAGAAAAATGCTGCCTACATCTCTTGTCTTCTAAACGACAAATCATCATCGCATTGAGCTTCAAGACATTTGTTCTATTTTCGCGACAAGTGCAAATTGATTTCGTTTTGATTTTTCACAACTGAAACTGTGAAAACACTTCCCTCGTTGTCTGGACTATTGTCGTCTTTTATTGATTTATTGAAATACACTTGACCATTGGTTTATCACTTCACTGCAGAAGGTTCTTTCAAAACTGTAGCCATTCAATTTAATTGATTTCTCTTGTGGGAATGTTAAGTTATGAGTTATAGGTGACATAATTCATCTTGGTTTTGTATGAGACTCATTTCTTTTGAACTCTTAACTTATCAATTTCATATGTTTATTGACCACAATGTTTTGACACCTCGATAATGTAACAAGCACATTGGCAATAGCACGAGTTTGATTTCATAAAGTGGTAATAGTTTGAAGCGCTTTGATCAACCTATTGGCATTTCGATTTTATGATTTAAACCCTTACTCGATACATTGGTTTTCCGAATTGATGTTTGAACGATCATATAGTTTCGAACTATGTATGGGTTTTAATGTATTAACAGTGGTATGAAGCATTGAAGTGACATGACTGATCGATGGTTAGTACTGGGCACTTTGTTGATTGAACTATACACTTGGCACTTGAATGTAACGCGTGGTGTTAAGTATGTTTCGGGTAAGTGGCATGTTAACATGATTACACACCGATTTCCTGGCCGAGATGCATTGTATAAACGATCATACTTTGATAACATTGTACTCAGTTAATTAATGTAATGCGTGGCGGTGTTAATCCCACCACCTTCGCACGCCTGGAGTTATTCCCGGTCTCGTCGACAATTCAAGCGGCTAGACCCTCTCTGTTTCGCTCTGTGTATTGTTTCATTCGCACAAACCCTACCATGTGCAGGAACGATGGCTCCTGTTGTGAGAGCCGAGCCCAACGGGTCCCAAGCACTGTTAACGTTTGATGGTGCATATG
>ML812494.1:31566-44578 GCA_009831015.1 Picea engelmannii
TGTCTTGGGACAACAAGCAAATCGGTTTCACAGGTTTATTCAAATCTGTAAATTGTATGTAATGTATATTTGTGAATAAACTGTAATTAACTTGATAATTAGATAGTTGATTTGAGTTATTATAAGAATAGTTAGTAGTTTGTAGATAGAATAGTTAGCATAGTTTATAGTTTAGTATATTAGTTCCTCTGTTTGTTTTATTAGTTTCTAGTTTCCTTTATTTTAGTTTAATTTCTTTTAATTAGTTAGTTAGTTTGTTTTAGTTTGTTTTATTAGTTTCTAGTTTCCTTAGTTTAAATCTCTTAGCTCATATTAACTTTTCTCTTTGGTTTCTTTAGGAGACCTTAGAGCGGCCAACGGAGCCGTTAAACTCGTCAGGGTGGTTCATTCCAAACGGCTTGGGTTATTTAGACAACCCCGGACCGGTTCCACTCTTCCAGTTGACGGATGGACTGTTTTGCCCGTCAACACAATCCCAATTTCATGTTTTCGTCTGAAATAATATTTTGACTGAAAAACAATTATTTTGGCTGAAACACTAAAATCTAACGAAAACTGTCAAAACTAAATGGTTTCCAAGGTTTTCGGCCTAAAAAACCTTCTTTCGTCCAAAACGTTGTTGAGCGAATTCCGTCGGTCGAAAAAAATTAAAAGACACGTCATATCATTTCATTTTGTGTCAAATTGTATAAATAGGATTTCGGCCGAACACATTTAACACAATTCATCGGATGAACAGACAAATATAAGCTCAAGAATAGGGATTTCAAAGCATTTCTATTACTAATTGCAGCTGCATTCTTTTCATTATTTATTTCTTCCCTCTGTTCCATAGGCTTAATCAAAGCATCAATATCCATACATGATGGTTTTCTAGAGCACTTAAACAAAGTTTTGAATCATCTTTTTTTTTTTCTTTAATAAGGTAATTAATGTTTGTTCATGTTTTTATTGGAATAACAATTTATATGCTGAAAGATAAATGTTGAGTATTTTTTCAAGGTGAAGTCTTTGTTGAACATATCTTTTACAAATAACTATAAAAGTCATGGGAAACAAAAGTTTGCGCAAGAGAAAATTTGATCACACTTGAGATGATACTCGCCAAATCGAATAAAGGAAATAGCTTCATCAGAGAAAGAAACAAGAACGTGAAAATATTGAAGAAAGAAACGATGATAATGTCAATAGAGATTTTTGAAAAGAAGAATTTCAGCCAGGTATGCATGCAGATATGGTGATCAAGCACTAGACACACATTGGGACTATATTCAGAAAGTACAGAATTCAAAGTATAGAATTCAAATTTAAAATATTGTAAATAATATAATTGATTGTAATTGCAATTTGATGTTTTTCAAAAATCATAAATATATTTGTCTCATAATGTCGAATAAGACGTTGAAACCGAAGTTGAAGCATAAGGTGTTGAAACCAAAATTGAAGCAGAAGACATTGAAACCGAAATTGAAGCAGAAGATGAATCACCTATAGGTATGTACATAAATTTAGATTAATACAAGATGAACACTCAAGTATATATAATTTAGTGAATTTGTGTTGGGTTATGTTTTTTAATATAAACTTTAAATTGAAATATGCAGAAGAATCTATCAACATTGATGATGAAATTTAGAAAATGTTGATACTAACAAAATTGTGAAGAAAAAAACTAATCAGTATATAAGATATCGAACTAAGAATATGTATAATACTTTTTTCAAAAATGAATCACTAACATTACAAGCCCAACATTTACTTTTTCTAATGAAGTTAAGAAAGTTAAAAGAAGCTACATAATTATTGGATATTCAAAAGTCAACAAATGATACAAAGGTGAACCATAATGTCTTTAACAATATAACTAGTGTATTAAAATCTTTTGGAAAATCTAGAAAAGAAGGTGTCTGTGTTTCATGCAGAACGTTACAAACAACAATTATTTCATGGAGAAATATAAAATATCGTTTGACACGACACATGGCAAAAACAATGGGGACGTCAAGAAAACAATTGCACAAACATAGAAAATTTTGATTGCAAATAGATGTAAATGATGAATTGGCTTGTTGGATAGTGATTTCTAGACAACACTACAAAGATAGACTTGCAAAAAATGTTAAAGAAATGGCCCATAATTGTTGGTTGGAAGAATCTTGTGTTTCACCACATACAAGGGATGTGTTATGATGAAGAATAGCATGAAAAAAATATGAAGAACATCCAAAACATATATTGCCAATGAAACAAATACAACTGTTCAATAAGTTCAAAGAGAAGAAAGAAGTTAAAATTTTCATCAATACATTTCTGCAACAAAATCCATGGTTAGTTAGACCCATCACTGTCTGTGACACTTGTTGTTGTCGTTATCATGTAGAATTTGAGTTGTATTATGACACTTTTTTGGATTTTGGTAAAAATTTATGGCCAGGTTCACCTCCTCCTTCCACATTTGTAATGATCCTCCTCGTTACGACAACCATTCTAGTAACAGGTGCAATTTTTTTGTGTGTGTAAGGTGTGTGCGCGCGTGTAGAAATAACAACACACTTGACTCTACTTCGCCACTCGACAACCAACGAGATGCAACCACGAAGTTCAGCACAAGAAGACGGAAGGCACACAATGAGTAACTACAACAACATACGACCATAGGCATAAGGCGACAACACAATCATTAAGACATACTGGGGGTGCACAGTAAGAACCCAAAGGGGAGAATCCAAGGTGTTAGGGTTACTATTTCTGCACAGGAAAGCAGGGCGTTTAGTCTTATGTCTTCTCGAAAGAAGATTAGACAGGCTCCTGGCCGACTTCTCAGGAAGAAACTAGTAACCCGTCCTAGAACAAGACGCAAGCAAGACGAACACAACGAGACGACTCCGACACATCATAGTGACAACAAGCAATAACAACCCCTAGACATAAGGCATACAACTAGCAGTTGTAAGTAGGAAATGACACCAGGTGTTAAGTACAGTACAGTCACACATGGAAGAATCTGACAGTAGAGTTTACTATTTTTGCACAGAAAAGTAGGGCTTTTAGTCTTATATCTTCTCAAAAGAAGATTAGACAGGCTCCTGGCCGACTGCTTAGGCAGAAACTAGTAACCTGACCTAGAACAAGACGCCAACAAGACAAACACAACAGACCAAGCCACCAACTGAATACTATCAAGTACAACATAAACAAGAAGTACGATTATGTCCTTTACGGAAGGCGCACGACAAGAAGGGCTCCGACAATGAACCCCCAAGTTCTACATTAATTTAAATTCAACAACTTTCCCCATTTACTAAACTCAAGTAATTTTATTGGCCGTGAGTCGAGGTTATTGCACCATATGTGCTATTAACAACAATAACATTCCAAATAACACTGTCATGAAATATTAACCATCGTTCATTTATATCACATATCCAGACCATGATTTTACAACTACAATACCTCTTATATGCTGCATCCACTAAATTACAATGACCTTACGAGATAACAACATTTCTAAATAAACATGAGGAACTAATAATTTGATGTCATAATGATCATAGTTTCCAGTAATGATGCAATAATATCATAATTGTAAGTAACATTATATTGAACATAACAATAACGTATTATTAAAAAAAAACAATATATCAAAATAACCATATTTAATTGACAATATTAAAAGGACAAGATTGAAAATGACAAAATAACAATATTAAAATGACCATACTTATAAATAACCATAATTAGAAGGGTCAATGAATAAAAATGACATCATCTTACGTACTATTGGTGACATTAAAACCTACCATGTTACTGCCATATAGTAATGGCCATTAAACCAACCCAACTGCAATAATGTCTCATGCTTGCTACCATCCTTACGTTGATGTTACGAGGCTTTTCACTTAAACTAACTAACCATGCTATTATTCAGCATTTCAGTTATGCAACAATTAAATAATTAAAACTTAAAGAACAATTTAATAACAATATCATTCCATTTAAATTGCAGTCCATTACATTCACTGAATTATATAATTCTCAAGCTTTTAGGAAGGGAAAAAAAAACAGAACTATTTCCATACTAACAATACAAGCCATCAGTAATAAATACCACTCACGTTCAGGATTATATTAATGTCATAAATTGATGACAGAAAGGAAAAACTATGTGGCTAAAGATGGCGACCGTAACTTTATAGATTGGTTGAAGAATCCTAGTTATAATAACCGATTTGCTGTTGTATCTTATATTGTTAAAAATTTAATAGTGCAATGGCGTAAATGGGGTTATGTTTAAGCAATGCTTTTAAACTTTGCTATAGGTTAATCTATACTTTAAATAATAAGTTAAACAACGTTAAACAAAAGTTTTATGTAATGTAGAAGGAAGGGTTTGTTTAAATACTGCAGTTATAGACTGCACATTCAAGGCGTGATAAAGACCTACATCTACGACACAGGAGGAGTTGACATGCCATTACGCTGACCCTAAACTTTAGGGTTCTGAATGCCATAACTATATTTGGCAAAGGGAGGAAGGGAATTCGCAGGCAGAGCTGACAATTGAGACGTAGCAGTTAAGACACAGAGACCAGTGACCCAACGCCATGAAAATTTTAAACCAATACGCGAATTTATAACATTCTGTCCACGACATTTTACAGATACCCCATGGATCCAACCCAAGGAGCGTTGAGATGCCCATGAAAACGGTTTCCAGTCATGTACAACGAGAATACAATAGTTTACAAAAATGGATGACAGTAAAAGGTAAAACAAAAGACGAAAAGTCTATGAAGCGATTGACAGTAAATTGTTTTTTAAAACGAACTGCCCGCAGCCCCCTAGGAAAGACACCAAACGAAATCCAGAATGCCCAGTTCAAAATCTAGTTCAAAATTTGTCTATTTATAGCCAGAACAATTCAGCTCGGATTCCTTTATTTACAATGCCCATGCTGTATCATTTCGGGAATCTATTTATTTGTGGTAAGAACAATACTAGATCAAAATTCCTTGTCTAAAAACGCCAATACTATGCCATTTCTCAGTTTATCTACATAATGACAGAACCATACCAGTCGAGTTCCTTATTTAAAATACCAAAGCTGTGTCAGTTCAGAAATTACCTATTTACTGTAGGAATGATAACAGTTCGATATTCTTTATCTAAGGATGTCAGTACTGTACCAGCTCACGATCTAGCTATTATTGACAGAGGTGAAGGGAACGAGATTTAAAATCAAGGTTGCAAGGCGCAGTTATTACCTCCAGGAAGGATGTCACGCGAAGAGTACGCAGAGGCATGAAGGTCCCAATCCCAGCAAAGTAGAACCCCTAAACAACACACCAACCACAAGGTTATAGGCATCTAACGAAGGGCTTTAGGCTCATACAGAGTTCAGTCATTATTGCTGTGTGGACGAAAATTTCAGAGAAAAGTATTCTGGAAAACAACCCTATTGGCGGAGGAAATAACAACCATTCCGACGATCAATCGCTGAGTCAATGCTTTTACAACACAAGAAAAATGAAATGTCGAATTAAATAAACATGCATTCTACTCCTACTACTAAAGATCATACTATTGCCTTCTCATCTGCCTCCAATGATTCCCGTGTCCCGAGCTATCCCGCTGGTGCTCAGTGCCGCTTCCGCTCTCTGACCGTAGAGACCTCACCGATACCTCCCAGCCAATCGCTAGGGGTACTCTGCTTCACCCTTATCCCCCCGAGCCACAAAGGGGCCACACAAGATCCAGAGATAAGACTAGCTTCTCAGCTCGCCTCTACGGCTGAGCTACCACTCCAATGCAGCTGAGAATTCCCCAACTCCTCACAAGACAATAGTCAAGCCTCAATCTGGCAGCGTAACATTATGCTCATCGTTCATCCCCTTCTTCCTCCTTTTCCCCTTCTTTTATAGAATTTGAGACCCACCTACTTTCCCTAAATCATTATTAATTTAATTTTTAATGACAATCCTCCAAAAATTCTCTGTCGTCCAAGTGTCACACATCCCCCATGTTTCTCTAAAATTATTTTCTTTAATTTAAATAAAAGACTCATTTCCCTCACCCCCCCTATAGTCGCTCCTAAAATTACTCCTAGGGTTCCTAGATCCCCTCTCAGCTTTTAATAACTTTCCTAAAATGAAGTTGTTGATTTTAGTAACTCCTTTATTGCTGATTCCTTTTTGCTTTTTACCCTATGTTCCCTTAATTTCCTTTATTAAGTTTTCTTTATTACAAGTTTCCTTATTTCTATTAATTATTCCTTTCCCCCTTTTTTTTTCTTTTAAACCCAAAAAGATAAATGCGCTTAATAGTCTTTTCATTATACTTTTAAAATCCTAACTTTATACTCCCACACTTTAATTAGTTTTACTTCTTATTTATCATTTAAAAACCATGGGTTTCAATTAATTTATCTCCCTCATTACTTTACCCCCCTTTAATTTTAAGAAGACTTTAACTAACACTTAGGAGGGTTTTAGTTTACGTCCTTAAGTTTATTATTATTATTTTATTTTTTTGGAGGGTCTTCTCTTAAGGCTAATCAAAATTTTGTCTTAGAGATGTTTTAAATTTAGGTTTAGATTTGAACTGGGTGACAATTAATTAGGGGAGTCATTTTAAGAATTTCATCAGGCGTTAAGGTCTCAGGGTCATCTAGGTTGTCTCATCATCATCATCGATGCGACGTTCCCTTCAGGATGCACTACATGCTCCAAGGGTGCCACTCGCCTTGTTTGCCTCTATGGCGTGACGTGCCCTTCAGGATGCACCACGTGCTCCAAGGGTTCCACTCGCCCACTTGTGTTTCTTTTACGCGACGTGCCCTTTAGGATGCACCACGTGCTCCAAGGGTGCCACTCGCCGACTTGACTGTTTGGTAGACATCTATAACCCTTGGAGTCAACACTCCCCCAGGTGAACTTGTGGGAGACTAAGGGCTCTAAGGAATAAGGCCCCCACCTTATTGCGCACCCCTTAGAACTATCGTGAGCGACTGTCTCAGTCTGCCCTCACGGCATCGTGGATCCTCTCGAACTAGGTAATCGTTAACCTACGGTTCGAGCCACGGCGAGAGTGCTAGTAGGTTGTGTCAGGGCTGTTGTCCACACCTCTCCCTCAATCTTTATGGAACTTGTGTGTGGCCCCTTTACTCCATATGTGAGTCTGGTCGACAAGCTATCGTCAGCCTGCATCATCAACCGTCATGTCAGAACATGTCAACAACATTCATCAAATCAATAAATATCATGGTAAATGAATCAACTCAATATCACACTCCCTGACTCAATCCAGAGTCTAAGGGTTCCGTCGATGCCTCTGCATCCTCCAGGTCAAAAACCTTGCACACTCAAATAAACTAAGTCAATAACACTTGTATACAACAATAGTAAAACATCCCGTCATCAATCATAACACATCATCATCAAGGATAATTGTTTTATCATCATAAAAATCAGATCACTTGCGAGCAAGTGTCCTCAAAGAATAAGTTTTGTAAGTTCACTAGAGCGGGATGTTACAACATTCCATGTTTTTATATCTGAAATTCCATGTGAAAGAGAAGATGATGATTTATTTTACAAAAAATAATGTGTTGATGGAAATAAATGTGATCGTTGTGGAAATCTAAGTTTGTTACATTCAAAGTATCATATTGATATGGATGATCAATCATTTTCTAATATAAGAGTCAATTGGAAGAGATATGAATATATGAGCAATATGGCTCCACATTCTTCAAATGTTATTTCCAAAAGGATTGATTTGAAGGTAGATAAAAAATGTGTGATAGATTTTTTGAAGAAGTTTGAGGAAGAAATCTATAAATACACTAAGCATTCACATAGGGCTCGATGGAAAGATCTACAATTCAAACAATCTCGTGAAGTGTTTCCACCAGGGACAATTTTGTCTATAGTTGATTTTGTAGAGAATTACACATTCGTTGCACAAAAAGAAATACAGAGAGAATATTATCATTATGATCAAGTCACGATATTTGTCCATGTTCTATATAGACATGCTCAACAGAGTCTTGATAACATAGAAAGAACCAATGACAATTGATATGTTATTAAAGAATATTAATTTTATATAAGCATTGATCGAGCACACGACACACATTATGTACAACATTGTTTTGATAAATTTTATGATTCAGTGAAAGAACACGAAATTAGATTCAATCGACATTGGATATGGTCCGATGGGTGTGTGGGTCAGTTAAAATCTACACGATCATTCTATCGGCTATGCCGTCTTCATAAAAAAATAAACATTACACATTGTTGGAGTTTTTTTTAGACTAGTCATGGAAAAGGAGAGCATGATGGTGCAGGGGCATGTATAAAACAAGCACTTCGAAGGTATCAGCTGAACCCTCATGCCGATCGATTTGAATCCGCTGAAAAATTTGTTGAATAGTGAAAAATGGCGCTAAGACATTAATATAATTCTTCAAGGGATGTTTGCAGGTGTGTCTATATATAAATGTTACATGTATGTACACATGATATATAAATTTGAACGTGTTCAAATTTATATTCAATCTTCAATCATTTTCTTGAGAATTTCAAGTTAACAAGTTCTTGTCTTGTGCAAGTTTTTTTGGTATGTTTGAATCAAAGATGTGAATAGATCAATCCCATATGATGCTAGTACAATAGCTGGGACACAAAAAATATATTCATTTAAAACAAAACATTTTAAAAATGGGTTTGCATTTGATAGAAGAAATGACTCTTATTTTTGTTCAGTTTGCATAGAGGACACATAATCGATAGATATTTGCAAGAACAAAAATGCAGGATATGTTAAATCTTAGAGACATATTGAACTTAATGTAAAAGGGAAAATTCCACTTGCAAGCTCAGAGGAGATGTAATCAAATGAAACTATAGTGTCATTTGATGGCGATAGAGTTTATGATCTTGTTAGAGAAGGTAAATTTTTTATGTTTATTTTTTTTCAAATAACTTGTAGATGTACTCCTGTGATAATCTAACATGAATTATTTATTGTCCAATATATCCAATTATTTGCAGGAGATGTTTTTTCCATGGTTGCACCTATAGACAACACTGAAAACATGAAATATTATTTGATGTGATGCATGGAACAAAAGATGAGACTATTCGAATATTTTGATCATAACAGTTTTATATATGAAAGAGGATCCATTGTATTGAAAGGAATTTTTTTTCAAGAAACCCATCAAACCAATACTCACATTCACTTTCAATACTACCAGACAAATGTCACAAGTTGTCAATATAGTCATTTGGTATGTGTAGTGCGCATAAAGTTAATAGAAGTTCAATAAAAAAAAAAAAAGTTAGAAAATGGAAAATGTCCAAAGTCGATCATGAACGAATAATTGAAGATGGAATACCATTACAATGTTTTTAAACAAGTGGCACATGTGTACATTCCATAAATGTTTATTTTTCATTGAAAGTACATTCAAGATTTTGATGACTTGTTTTGACTATCTTAAAACATATTTCTAAATATGATATTTATAAAAAGGGTACATGTATAAAAAACTCTAGATCATTCTTAAAAAATACAGATAAAATATGGTTCAACCATATTTTATCTGTATTTTTCATCCATTACACCAATAATATTTTCTATTGTAATAATATCTTGTTTCAAATTTTAACTCATTTCAATTTTTATTTTATTTTACAAGTGTTACATAAATTAAATTTGAATTGAACATATTTTTTATTTTGAATATTTTGAGAATTTTATTTTATCGTTAATACACAAACCAAAAAAGAGTTGAACGTCTCTTCTATCTCAAGATTTTATTGTATAAAAATTACCTATAATTAATTTGGATGTCTCTTCTACCTAATTATTGTAATTTGAACATCTCTTTTATCCTTGATTTGAGAGCATTGACTTCTCTTTGGATTTTATTTTATCAAGGGTATATGAACCTTTAGGTGAATATCTCTTATAGTTTAACATTTTTTTAATGACTACATTTTCTAATATACATATACTAAAGCTAAAGATAAAATTAAAGAAGAATTTGAATCTCTTCCATTTTAAGGTTTTATTTTATTGTCATATCATTTTGAGCATTTTATTTTATTGTTAACACACAAACCAAAAAAGAATTGAACATCTCTTTGTTTTCCTAATGTAATTCTCTTTCATACATGTTATTTGAGTTGTACAAGAGGTGTGTGTTGTTTATTAGCATGTCTAAAACACAATGCTTGAATGCATACCTCCTCCCTTGAATTCCACATTGGTTACCTTTTTCCAAAATCAAACACAAATTTTCTAAAAGTAAATTGGTAGATCATGAAAATTTCTTCATTTTAGTACAATTCATACTAGCATGGGCTTTGCATCGTTTAAAGTGTTTTCTACTACCATAATATATTCTCAAATAAATTTTGCATGGTTTAACATGTTGTCTATTATCATATATTGTTAAATAGATATGAAATTGTATATATTGTATGTTTGACAATGCATTTTTTTCTTATCCATCTATTGAGTTTGCATATTCTTAAATATATTTAAACAGTTCACATTCTATGAGTTTTCATCTATGATCTCATATGCCTATCTTTCATTTACTTTTTCCTTTAATTTTTTTATTAGTTAAGTGCATCTATGTAAACCAATTTATTTAGCAGATCCCATGTGTATTTCTTTCCTAAATAGTTTTGTCTTTAATTTTTCAATTTTTTGACCAGATGTTTTTCAAATTTTAACTTATTTCGATTTTTATTTTATTTTACAAGCATTATATAAATTAAGGTTGAATTGAACATCTTTTTTATTTTGAATATTTTAAGCATTTTATTTTATCGTTAACACACAAACCAAAAAAGAGTTGAACATCTCTTCTATCTCAAGATTTTATTGTATAAACATTACCTATAATTAATTTGGATATCTCTTCTTCCCCGGATGGGGTGTCAGTGACGGCTAGCTGGCGCAGGCAGACGCAAGGTGGGTACCAACGAGGCACGAAGCCATGTGACGGGCCCGTGCCTCCGTCCACCACCCTCCAGGACTATTAATGTTGTTTAATGTTGATGGGAAGGCATTTTTACTGCCCTCGACCTCTGCGTTATACCATGGCAAGGGCGATTGTATCCATTGTTACTCTGTTTGATTTTGGTTTCTGCTGCTGGTTAGCTAAGCTTCTCTCCCCGCGTCCATGGCCACCTTTTGAGGGCGCAGACTGGTCCCTGGAGGCTCCCCGCCGCGGCCATCTCTGCGCGTCCACGATGCCTAAGCATAAGCGACGCCTGAAAGGAAATCCACGGCGGGGCTCTCCGTGGAGACCTCAACGACCCTCTCTTTCTCTACGTGATGAGTCTCCCCTTGCGCCTAGCCGTCCCCCCCCAGAGGCAGAGCCTAGCCACACTCCTCCGACTCAGTCAAATGCAAGCTTCTGTCTTACGAACCTGATTCTACAGTCGCCTTGTTCTTCATTGTCCTTACTCCTTGCTCCTCCCGGGATGGCACAGTATCCTTTTCAAGCCTCGACTCTCCCTCGCACCTTAGATGCAGCACCACCACCTCTGTGGCGGGACTCTGCAAATGCTGGAATACCCTCTGTTGATGCAACTACGAGGGATTTGGTAAAGGATAAATTGGCCAATATTTATGGCCTTGTTTTCGAGCTAAGACAGGGCGTTGAGGACCTTCAGTTTAGGCTGTAGCTGTCGAATGAGAAGACCACCCTCTTCCTCCAGCTCCTCTCCTCGTTGTACGAGGCCTTCCTCTCGACCCCGACAGTTGCCACCTCCGAGAAGGCACCTGATGCAGACATCCCCACAGACACAGAGCGCAAAGGAGCATGCGACCTCGACGGGGAAAAGGAACATACAACCTCGACACAAACACAGAGTACACCCACCATATCTAAAGACATAACTATGAAGGGGGCAACAGCTCCACCTTTGCTAAAAATAGGCAATTCCACCGAGACTGAGCAATATATGGCGCGACACAACTGTGGTGAAAGGAAGCAGGAGAAGCTCGAGGTGTACTGGGGCGACAGGACGACAATTGTGAAGGAGGAACCATGGACAGGCGACCTCAACGTTACCTGGCCAGGTTACGTACCAAGTGTCTAATGTCTAATGGTTTAAAATACTTGTTATATGTATGATGTTCCAGCTGGAGATCTATTTTGTTTTTAGACTCTTTATTGCATGCTTGTTACTCTTTTCAAACTGCTTAGGTTGCTGACCAGGCTGGTTTCCCCTCTATTGGGGCAGCTTGGAATTTTTAGCAGACAAGCTACTCTGTCTTGTAACACTCTTTTTGCCTATGGCAGGTTCCGGATATAATATATAATATATAATGACTACATTTTCTAATATACATATACTAAAGATAAATATAAAATTAAATAAGAGTTTGAATCTCTTCCATTTTAAGATTTTATTTTGTTGTGACATGATTTTGAACATTTTATTTTATCGTTAAAACACAAACCAAAAAAGAGTTGAACATCTCTTCTATCTCAAGATTTTATTGTATAAACATTATCTATATTAATTTGGATGTCTCTTCTACTTAATTATTGTAATTTTAACAACTCTTTTATCCTTGATTTGAGAACATTGACTTCTTTAAGTGGTAATTTATTTAGCAGATCACATGTGCATTTCTTTCCTAAATAGTTTTTCTTTTAATTTTTTTTATTGGTCAAGTGCATCTATGTAACCAACAAAATCACTAGTAACTAGAAAAAAAAAAATTGAATCTGCTAAAATCTATTAATCAGTTAAAAAAAATAGATTTTGTTTTCATTAGTAACTATAATCTGCTAAAATTATTCTGCCAAAATTATTTGATGATATGTCAATAGAATCATATTTTTGACAGTCCACTGTAAACATAAAATGAAGCATTTAAATTGAGAAAAGTATTTAAGAGTTTGGTGTTTTTAGCTCATTACTAGTTAACTTTGCCACTTTTTTACAATAGAAGCATATTTTTGATAGTATACAGT
>ML812494.1:44761-66758 GCA_009831015.1 Picea engelmannii
AGTCAAAGTCTGAAGAGTTACACTATAAAAGACATAAGTTCCACATCCATTTTAGGATGATAACAAAAACTAAAACATTTAACTCCAAAATTCTGGATTATAAGCCATCGCTTTAAGATAGATCACTTCATACATGAAATTCAACCCTGCAAAAAAAACATAATTAAAAAATAAAAAAATTACAATTCAAACATGCAAAATAATATAATTCAAAAATTGTGATTAAAACAATTTATTGACATACATACCAAAAGAGTGGATATGTCATCCCCCAACATACTCTTTCCCACAAAATATATTGTAAACATATTTTCCACCAAATATAATTTAGACATCTGTAAAAATAAAAAACATAATAAAAAAATAACACATTTTAGCATATATATTGTAACTAAATATTAAATAAACAATAAGACATAATAACATAACCAACCAAAGTTAAACAGATTCAAGATATAGTTACTCTCCAATTAAGAGTACATGATTTAAACAATTTCTAAATCTTATCTAAAATATTAAAAAAAAAGTAAAGAGAAAAATTATGTTCTTGGTAAAAAACAAATTGAATTAGAGTTAGATAATAATCCGAAAACAAATATACAACTGTGTGTGAAGAAAGCTTACAAATTTCCATATTAAGTCATTCTTCCAATTAAATACTTATCTCCTTGTGGATAAGGTCTCAAATCCTTCAGGTGAAATTCTCCTTGTGGATAAGGTCTCAAATCCTTCAAGTGAAATTCTCATCCAAGTGATGTTATCATGTTCTTAGCAAAATAAATTGTGAGTTAGAGTTAGATAATAATCTAAAAATAAATATAGAATTGTGTAAGAAGAAAATGAACACACATATTCATATTAAGTCATTCTTCCAAATAAATACTTATCTCCTTGTGGATAAAGTCTAAAATCCTTCAAGTGAAATTCTCATTATGGATAAAGTCCCAAATCCTTCACAAAATCTCATCCCAGATGATTTTATTTGATCATATTTACACAACAATAAAATGCTAATCTCCTCAACAGTTAAATACTTCTCTCTTCTTCTTCTGCAGTAGTCATATAATCAAATTCCATTATTCCCTTTCAAAATAAAGAACTCATAAATCTCCATATTAAGCCATTCTTCCAAAAAACTACTTATTATTTAAAAAAGTTCGCAAATCAAAATTTTAAAAACCATCCTTTCAGAAAATACTTATCTCCACTTTCTTAGGTGGAATAGATGTTGTCATATAATCTTGCATGTGGATGAAGAAAACATAAGTATGTACATGTATATTACGTCATTCTTAAAAAACCATTTAAAGTGAATGTATTCATATTAGATATAATGAAATTATCTTTGAAATTATGTGAGCGAGGTCACATATACAGTATGTGTGAGCTTATTTGTAAATCTAATTGAATGTTGGTTTTTGTGATTAGTAACCAATTTTGTTAAGAGTTTGACAATACCCTGGAAAGAAGGAATTCACTTCGTTGTATGTAGAAAACAATGTTTTTTCCATACTATGCCATTCTTGGACAAGAAAGAAAGGAATGCAATCGAGGAAAATTTAGAAACTCTCTTTTCTAATTTGGGATATAGTCTGTTCTCAAATATTCAAACATGTTCAAGTTCAAAATTATGTCTTCATCATGATCTAACCTTAAATAAGTTTGAATGTACACCATTTAAGACAACGATAAACCTATCTAGGGGTTCTATATATTTCAAAATAATTGATCAAAGTGTTGAATAAGAAAGGCTAAACTAAAAATTTGAGAAAACAAAAATTTGATGAAAGTCAAGAACATACATTTATGAATCATCTTGAATGGACACATCCTTCACATATTTGGGTGCTTCCTCTTCTTCCTCCTCAATCCCAATCTCCCTCTGCAACACACTTTCAGGTACTCTCTTCTCCACATTAGCCTATATAACACATTTCAAATTTAAAAATTTGAAAAATTACATTTAAATGATTATAACACATTAAATTTAAATGATTTTAGGACATTAAATAATACATGTGAACTCCCACCCTCTTCAAACTCTCCCAATAAGAATTTACACAAGCCTACCCAAGTAGTAGGAGATGGAATAGGGATCTATGAGAAACAAAACTAAGAACTAAATCTAGGATTCAATGTGTTCACAATTATACAAAATTATAAATGTTATTGATCTCTTATTCAAAAGAGTGGAGATTGAACAACTATTAGAGAACACATACCTAATTCAACCCATCCAAATTTAAACTCGTTGAATTAAGTCCCCTACCGACTAGAGATTCATTTAATGTATCTCCAAACTGCAATTAATGGCAAGAAGAAATCAGTTATTTATATAGAGACAATGATATCTAAATCTAGAACTAAAAGTAGACTATCATAAAATGCGTAAATTTTTTTCCAAATCGAGCACATACCAATCTGCAGTTTGGGTCATCATTCTGAATGACCTTCTTCTAACCATCGCTGCAAAATTTTTCATACTCCAAAACATCTTCTGCTGACATTGTATCTAACTCCACATCTGTTTTATCAAAAAATGTGGTCTGGGAATTGGCTTTCACTCGCTGACGCTTCATACCAACATCAACACCATAAAAAATACCTTCCAAATTTTCCCTAATTGGAGTCCTGACCTCTTTTCCAACTTTTGATGTAGCCTGGAACTCTTAAAGTGAAGCAAATGCCCCTATTGGGTGAGCTACTAAAGGTTGTGGAGGCCTCGACAATGTCGCACTTCGATATGCCCCTTTGCGATCATATGTACGTCCTTTACCAGTCCCATAATATTTGGAATATAGACTAGTATAATTGGGGTGCATGTGCAAGAAAAACTCTGGCAAAAAGTGTCTTGCAAAATAGTGTGGAACCTCATCGTTCCATGAAAATTTCCCATATGCTACCAAAAATCTGTTATACAGATGTCCTGCAAAGTCAAGGTGCTTAAAATATTGCACCTTCAACATCTTCCTCTTTGGGCCCTCTTTGAAATTGAACATGGAAATGGTGTCTTCTTTTGAAACTCAATTTTTTACTGTCTCCCATTTATATGGACCCATCACCTCTGACTTTCGTCGCCTCATTAGATCGACAAAACTATTAGTGGTTGGCCCCATCTTCTGATATACATCCATAAGTTTGCTCTTTTAAGAGAGTTCCAATACCACCAAATATTTTTCCAACCTCTTTTTAACACCTAAGCATCACTCAAGCATCATTGTTTCAGTATTCTCTTCCTAGAGAATTTCATCACCAACACCTGAAGGATAGGTGGACGTAGGCGTGTAATCTTTTGTTTCTTGATAACACAACCTCCTAAATCCACCTTCACCCTCTACACTGACATTTGAATCTTCATGACAACCACTCTCATTGTCGACCCTTGCTCTAAATTGATTTTCTACACACACGTTTGAAAGTAACTTCAAGATTAACCTCACATAAATTTAAATACAAAAAAATACAACAAAAATAAACAAAATCAAAGAAAATTACCAGAAATATTCTCTTGTTTAGAGGTATTCCCTACATTCTCAGGTGTAGGAGTATCAATATGAAACCTATCTAAGAAGGCTTCATCCATAGCACTATCCTGAGAAGGTTCTGTAGTTGATCTGTTCACAGAATCGTTTGAAAATCTCCTTTGACGAGATTGTTGTTGCTCACTCAGAGTCTCAGTCAAAGAAAGAGTTATTTTTCTTCCTTCTTGAGAATAGCTAGAGCGTTTACGAGGAATGTTTGGAGAATCTTGTATTGATATCTCTCCTCAATATCTATCCACAATGCAGATTTTATCAATAAAAATGGAGATGTGTACACAAGTTCAAGCAATTAAAAACGTAGAGATAGATCAAATTTTTAATCAATCAATCCACAGAGGTACTCGCTCATTATAAGGTACAAAGACTATAAATTCAACCATGAATCAATATATTCAAAGATAAGTAAGGGGTCCATAGACAACAGGGAAAATTCTTATCCTTCACTCATCATCCATGCACAAAAAAATAGGGCATTTGAATCTATATGTCTTTAAACACCGAAGTGACAATCGTCGATTAAGATCCTGTCCAACTGCTCAGGCATAGACTGATGACTAAAGGGATAAGTGACAAAATATAAAACCACAATATTTTCATAATAATCAGTAAAACCCACACATAGAAGTCATTGAAATCAGCAGTTGGATTCGCCAAGGGACTGTCATTCAACTCATAGGTTTATCATTCCGAATGCACATTAAAGAAGAAGACACAAATCCTAGACATTCAAACATGAATAAATCAACTAAAATATAAGTAAGGGGTATGTAGACAACATGGAAAATTCTTATCCTTCACTCATCATCCATGCACAAAAAAATAGGGAATTTGAATCTATAGGTATTTAAACATCAAAGTAACGATCATTGAATCGGCTCCTGTCTGACTGCTCGGGAATAAAATGATGACTAAAGTGATAAGTGAAAGAAGATAAAACCACAAACTTTTCGTAATAATCAATAAAACCCAAACACAGAAGTCATTAAAATCAGAAGTTGGGTTCACCAAGGGACTATCATTCAACTCAAAGGTTTATCATTCACAATCCACATCAAAGAAGAAGACACAAACACTATCATCCATGAATCAATTAAATAAAATATAATTAAGGGATAGATAGGAGGACAAATTCTTATCCTTTACTCATCATCCATGCACAAAAAAGCAGGGCATTTGAATCTATAGGTCTTTAAACACCGAAGTGAGGACCGTCGATTTGGCTCTTGGACGACTTCTCAGGAAATGACTGATGACTAAAGGGATAAGGGACAGAAGACAAAACCACAATATTTTCATAATAATCAATAAAACCCACACAGAGAAGTCATTGAAGTCAGAAAGTTGGGTTTGCTAAGGGAAATCAATTCAAAAAAACAACAAACAAGTGGATTCATTAAAAGTTCCCTATGGTTGGATCCACTAAAAAAGCGTATTAGAACATTTCTTTAATATTCCTTAAAAGTTCCCTATTGCTAGATCCACCAAAGACCACATATAATGTAATGCATTAGAATCCCCAAACCAAAGAGTTTAATCTTCATAACATCACACACCCATGTTTTAATCCCAACGAGGTGAAGGTCTTGCATGAACATGGATTATATGCCATTGCTTTAAACTTCCCATTAGCATTGTTTAAATGTCATTGAGTTTTATACTAATTCTTTTATTGTCATGTTAAATGGGATGGGATTGAGGGTTGTTTGTATTCCTAATATAAATTAAGATGAGGTGGAGCAAATGTAATTTTTGTGATAATGTTATATTATATAACATATGAACTGTGAAAATGCTATATTATATATTTGGATCACTTGAGAGGTTTAAGGACAAATTGTTGGATAGTTGTGGATATAGTTGAACTAAATACATAAATCTGAAATATTTTATGGTCACCTAAAGTTACATAAAGGGACCTAATTTTACTATAAACTAAGGGATTTCCACTAATGGATACATAAAGGGACCTAATTTTACTATAAACTAAGGGATTTCCACGAAGGGATTTATACCTAATTGTTACATAAAGGAACCATATTTTCACTAAGGGATTTCTTAACTATAAAATACCTAACTCCCTTTATTGATATAGTTTTGAGTTTATTTATTGTTGATTATTAAACCTAACATCATGTCCCTCCATGTCCAGAACCTATTTTTACCTTGAAAACAATTGTAAATCGTATGAATTTTGGCCCTGGGAAAAAAATAAACCCCTTTTGAGACACTCATCAATCTTGTTATATTATATATGGATATGAATATTTGGGTCGTATCATTTCTATATAATCATGGATAAATACTGAGAAAATTCAAAAGTGTAAATATAATTTATAATCTTATAATTAATATCATACAACCTATACTATCCTCATATAAATAGTTATTTCCCCATTAAGAGAATGACTAAAACTAGGTACCTAATGTGCAGGCACAAGAGACTACTAACATGAAAGAAAATACATGCTACCTATGATTTCTTCAAACTCTAGTCAAAGCCATCTATGGCTTAGTGGGGGTTGGCATAAACATGCAAATTCTTGGCTAAATCATTTGAGAATGGAGAAGGAGATCACTCTATAGAACATTGATATACCATTAAAAATACTATTAAATCAAAATTCAATGAGATATAAAAACTTATGAAGAGATTTTGTTAACTAGAAGGTAGGGATAAAATGTGGCTTCTATCATAAAAAGTATGATATGATATGGGTTTTCATTATAAAATGTTTCTACTATGAGTGGATATATCACTAGTGTTAGGCCACATGGCCCTCATAACATTATGATTCATTGTTTCCTCACATAGTTCCTACCATGTTTAAATTATAATAACTCAATTTTAAAGATGGATGAATGTTGAATTAATATTCTTTCTTTAATGAGGATTATTTGAAGTTCGATTTACTTTATTTATTTGTATGCATGACTAGTTGTGAACATTTTAAAAATATGGATATAAGAAACATCACTTGTTATTATCGTCTACGTGTGGGATATGTATGTGCTAGCTATGCCTACATATCCAACACAAATCCAATATTATGGTTCAATAAACACATTAGTTACTAATTTCTAGATTATTAATGAAATAATTAATAAGTTGTCAATTTGAAGTTATATTATATATGAATATAAATATCATCAATAAGATAAGCATTCAATGACTTTGGTCAATTTGTGTGAAGTAATAAATGAGTATAATAATTAGTTCCCATTAAGACTCTTTTATTTCTATAAATTAGAATTTATCATCCAAAATGAAGTATTTGTTATAATTATTCCTAAATAGTCAAAGGGTCTCTACAATTGGAAAAGACCACCAAAGTGGGAGACAGGTTCCTTTTTGAGTAGTTTACTATGATAAGAGTCTATGGTTTGGAAGAGAAGCCATATCAAAATTGACTGTTCAATTTGGTTGTTCTACAGACTGAAAAAAAATGAAATTCAATCAGTGAATGCTGATCGGATGAATTTCAAGGAAAAACCAAATCTACACAAGTAGGCCACTAATGTCTTACACAGAGATGTGACCAAGACTCATGACAATATGTAGGACATGTTAAGCATAGGGGGAGATTTACTTACCAATTATCATTAGGTCTCACTAGATGGTTTCAAGATGTGTTTTTTCAATCTAGTCCAAATATAAATGACTCTTGGAAATGAATATTTCTTTCTCTTTTTATGAAATGAAGAACACATAAAAATGAAAAACTTGGTGTGAATTACATAATCATGTTAATCATTAAGTTTTTGAATGAAAATTTTGTTTGAGGCCTTAACTAAGGGAGCATATATCTGGGAACCAAATCCAATATATGGCCATCCATGCCCAAAGTAGTGTGGTTGGATGAAATACATTCCATGTTATTTTCCTTGCATCAACAGAAAAAGGAATTGTCTCCTTTGGAAAATTGACATTCATAAATGCAAGGTGTCTATGGGATTGAAAAAAGTGAAATTCAAAGTGAATGTTGATCAGATGAATTTCAAGAAAAAACCAAATCTACACAAGTAGGTCACTAATGTCTTACACATAGATGTGACCAAGAAGCATGACAATATGTAGGACATGTTAATCATAGGGGGAGATTTACTTACCCATTATCATTAGGTATCACTAGATGGTTTCAAGATGTGTTTTGTCAATCTAGTCCAAATATAAATGATTCTTGGCAATGAATATTTCTTTCTCTTGTTATGCAATGAAGAACATAGAAAAATGAAAAACTTGGCATGAATTACATAATCATGTTAATCATTGAGTTTTTGAATGAAATTTTTGTTTGAGGCCATAACTAAGGGAGCATATATCTGGGAATCAAATCCAATATGGGGCCATTCATGTCAAAAGTAGTGTGGTTGGATGAAATACATTCCATGTCATTTTCCTTGTACACACAACAAACATACCATATGCATTCACTTGTTGATAAGTGGTGCAATGGTATTCAAGGTGTTATAGATCAAGGTATCCCATGGATTTTATTTATAATATGAGAATCTCATCTAATAAGGTATCCCATGGATGCCTACCAAAGTATCCAATTGGGAGTAATAGTGAGATCATGATTTTTTGAGGATTTGTATGGGGCCTGACTCACATAATTCATCATATATCATAGCTTGGCCTGACTCACTAACCTAACGAATATTAATAGCTTGGGTAATGACCATTACAAATTACCTAAAACAAAATCAATATATGAATAGGTTGACTCATTATATAATTACCAACATTAACAAAGTAATATAGATTTTATGTTCATGGAAAATATCTTGAATCTTAGTGTAAATGTTTTCTAACAATCACTTTGAACCTAATCAATCTATGAATAGGTTGACTCCTTATAGAAATACCAACATTAACAAAGTAATATAGATTTTCTATTCATGGAAAATATCTTGAATCTTAGTGTAAATGTTTGCTAGCAAACACTTTGAACCTAGTTTTATTTGATCAATTCATTCTTAAAAAAACTATCACTTGTGATTACTTATTTTTAATAATATTTTTTTAAGACTCTTGTACACTACGAAATTGTGTTAAAAAATACGATGCACTCAAGAAATAATTGTTCCATATAGATTTTTGTTCTTGAGCTACAATCATACAATATGACACTAGATTATTCTTTGTCAAGTACAATGCCATATTCACTCTTTGCAATTCAATTCCATCTTACTCATAGTTGTTTATACATTCCTTCTATGTGGATCTTGGTGTATCACCTATTGCAACAAATTTTTTCACCTCATTAAAAATGAATTTATTTTCACCTAGATAAAATGAAATTTTGTTCTTTTCAAAAATTTAGATTATTTTAATTTTTTGGGATGCTAAGTTACAATGGTTGTCATTTTGAATTCTATTTGTTCGAAATGAGTAGAGGTAGTAACAACATTGTAGTATGACTTTTATTGGGCTTCTCCACTTCCCTAGAAATTTATCTTATCTATATCAATTATTAAAAATATTCATTATATAGTTATTGAGAATAATTTTGAGAATTAACTCATCCTATAAATTTTTCTTAATAAATATTAATTATTTAATCAATTCTTTAGTTTGTTATTGAGTATAATTTTGAAATTTACTTTATGTTCTTTTAGGTTGCACATTTATGCAAATGAAACTACTTCCCAATATAGAAGGAACGATACATAAATTGAATCTAAGTGTAAAGTGTATATATTCTCTCCGTCTACCTTTATTACATTTTCATTCTTTCAATCAAGTCTTTTTGTTTATTTTTTAAATATTAGATATGTGCATTGATAGTTTTGACTTTCTTTTTTAAATAATTTTGAATTTATTTGAATTTACCAAATTTAAGGTGTCCATATCGAGTTCAATAATATCTTTACATATTAATCTCATGTAAATGAAATTCAAAGTTAGGCATGCCAATTCAATTTACAATGGGTTATATAGAAAGGTGACTTCGGGTTTGTAACATCCCGCTTTTGCGCACTAAGCGAACTTATTCTTTGAGGACACTTGCTCACAACTGATCCATATTTTATGCTATTAAAACTTTGATTTTGATTATGAGGCGTTATGGGTTGATGACATGTTGTTTTACTGCATTGACATAGAAAGGTGCTATTGACTCGGTTTTACTGAGTGTGTAGGATTTTGAACCTCGATGATGCATAGGCGTCGTTGGAACCCTTGGACTCTGGATCGAGTCAAGGAGTGTAACATTGGGGTTTGATTGTATTATTGTGACATTAGTGGATCTGATTAGATGATACGATATGGATATATTCTGACAAGATTTGTTTATGATGCAGGCTGACGATATCTTGCCGACCAGACTCACATGTGGAGTAAAGGGGTCATGCATGACTACCAGAGATGTTGAGGGAGAGATGTGGACAACAACCCTACCACAGCCTACTAGTACTCTTCCCATGGCTCGAACTATAGGTTAACGATTACCTAGTTCGAGACGACCCATGATGCCATGAGGGAATACTATGACAGTCACTCACGATGATTCTAAGGGGCGCACAATAAGGCATGAGCGTTATTCCTTAGAGGCCCTTAGTCTCCCACAAGTTCACCTGGCGGAGTATTGACTCCAGGGGTTATTGATGTATGCCAAGTCAGTTAAGAGGCGAGTGGCACCCTTTGAGCACGTGGTGCATCCTGAAGGGCACGTCGCGCAAGAAAAATGGAAAGAGGTGAGTGGAACCCTTGGAGCACGTGGTGCGTCCTGAAGGGCACGTCGTGCAAGGGAGAAGATGAGGCAAGTGGCACCCTTGGAGCACCTAGTGTGTCCTGAAGGGCACATCGCATTGTTATTGATAAAGGAATGAACCTAAATGGCCTTAGGATGAACTATGTGATAAGAATTAAAAAAAAAAAACATTCTCCCTAATAAAATGTCGCCCATCATGAAAATTAAGGTCTAAGTCTAAATTATGCTAGTGGTAAAGTTTTATTCTTTTTATAAAAAAATAAAATAAATAAAGAGTATGATCTTTGTTATATCTTGTAACACGGAGGGAGTAAGAAGTTTAATTTATTCATAAAAAAAAGGGGGGGAATTAATTGTTTTATTATTTTTAATTTAAAATATATTAATTATATAAGAAAAGGGAAAAAGGGTTGATTTCCACACCTGCCTTTTTGAGTTCTAATTAAAAATGGGAAAGAGGGAAAATCTAAAATATTAGGAAACTAGGAAAAAAGGTAAACATAAAAAGCAAAAAAGGGAACATAAAGGAAAAGGCGGAAAGTCAAAATTAGTAAAGTATCTACCATTTAAGACTTTTCAAATTTAAACTAAAGTAGCAATTTAATAGTGGGGAAAGTCATTAAAACCTGTAAGAGAATTTGGGGACACCTAGGAGTGATTCTTGGAGTAACTCTTGGTGGGTGAGGGAAATAAAAGAATTTAAATTAATTAAAGAAATTAATTAATGGAAAAGTGTAGGGGATGGGTGACACTTGTATGAAGTGGAATTTTTAGGAATTTATTTTTAAAAATTTAATTAAATGAGATTTTAGGAAAGAAAAGGGGTACGAAAATCTATATAATGAAGGAAGGAGAAGGATGAAGGACCTTCTTCTTTTTGCGTAATGTTACACTACAGAAATATCTACTTGACTAACTTAACTTGTGGGAGTTGGGATACCCAACTCGATGAGGAGTGGTAGCTCGGCCTTGCGAGGCGACATGAGGGCTAGCTGATTCTATTGATAGTGTGTGTGGCCCATTTTGTGGCTTGAGGGGCTAAGAGGGAAGAAGAGTACCCCTAGCATTGGCTGGGAGGTACCGGTGAAGTCTCGTCGATTGAAAAACAGGAGTTGCACGGAGCACACAGGATGTCATTCAGAGAAAGCGATTAGGAAACGGTACGCTCTTTTCATTTTTGTATGGTAGATTGTATTAGGACTTATGCTTGGATCTGCTTATTCAATGGAGAAGTAAACTAACTTTTAAATAGATGACTGAAACATTTCTTAGCCTAGATCAATGGTTGTTGACTCCCATGGCCTTCATTTTCCTACATGTCTTGACCGCCTTGCCTTGTGTGTATGGATTGTTCCCATTGTGGTTGTTTACTTTCACCCCTAGCTCACCATTCCTCACCTAAGCTCTCGGCCAAGAAACTAATCTACTGTCGTCGCCTCGATGTTAATAGACCTATGGATCTCAATGCCCTGCTTTTCTGTGTGAGGATGGTGAGTGCAGGACATTATTGTTAGCCATCTCCCCCTTCGAATTGACCTTGGATGAATGATGGTCTTGCACCTTGCTGCGTTGATTACATCCAAGGTGGTTTTTCTTCTTGCAACAAAACCGCTTTTATTTTCTGCATTTGCTTGGGATCTGCATTGATATTTTTACCTCTACGTTTTATTGTGTTGATGAAAACTATACTATGTGTTTCAATACGCATTAACTCGAATTTATCCCTCTACAATTCGTTATTGTGATGGGGAAATTACCTCCCGCTCTTAACACTTTCAACCACGAATTGCCTTGGTAATTCATTGCTCGATGGCGAATTCTTATGCTGCAATTTGTTATTGATCCATTCACTTATGCTGCGATTTTGTTACTGTTCGAATGACAGTGATAAAAACTATTGTTTACTTACCTTTATTTTTATAAGGTGCAAATTGTTGAGGTAAAACTTTATTAAAGAAATGGAGGTTATGTGTACGCCGTCTTCAAAAAATAGGAATGGTATTACTAAACTGTAATTTGATTTTCTTAGTAGATTCAGAAGTTTGAAATAATATGAATTTTGTAGTTGGCATGGTTCAATTCGTAATCTTGATGAATGATGTTTAAGGAGTAGAAAATTGACACTCTTGGCGCCAGATCGCGAGAAAAAAATAGATGTCAAAATAAATAATAGAAAAGCTCGATAAAGGTGGAATAATTCATTTTATAATTGTTGACAGTTGACACTCACCCCTGATTGATTAATGTTGATTCAGTCATCGTATTTGGTAACAATTGTAGGCTATGGTGCATTGGTTCTGACCGAATGTGATCGTATTTCAATGGAAGAGGCACCCACTTAGTTGTAGTGGATAGAACATGCCATATCTCTGTCCCCACAACTATCTAATTTAAACGTTGCATGTAGCCTGAGAGACCTGAAAGTTCAAATTAAGTTGGGTGCATTTCAATACGGATTTTAACTTACATTGGGAAGGTGAATTGCATTATTAAACCCAACATCCATTGGGTGATAGACCTGTAATTTCAAATTGATGGATGCGTTGATTAATGAACTTAGCGTGATAGACCTGTAATTTCGAATTGATGGCCATGTTGATTAATAAAATCAGTGTGAGAGACCTATAATTTTCCAATTGATGGTGGCATTGATAGTGTCCCTATTGGGCGATTCTAATGCACCGCATGACTGGGTGGGGAAACGATTATGTTAATGGCGGAATTGGCGATATAAAAGGGATAATAGATTTTATATCAATGTCAATTGGAATTTAGTATTTACTGGAACCACAATTTGACTTCCTGTTAGACGAAGTCCTTACCCTGAGATCAACATTGGGAATTAGCAATTTAAGCTCTGTGTTTTTAATATCCTATTACTCATCTTGATGGTTTTTTTTTTACTAATGTGATGTGTGTTGAATGCACTACATTATTATCGCCCCTGACGAAGCTAGTGGCCTTATCTTGATCAAGATCTACTTTCCTAGATAGCATTTTCTCATGGTATGTTAATCATGTATTGACAGTGTATTAAATTCCTCTTTCGGGATAAACTCCCAGCTTTATATCTACTCCTGGTGACAACGATACCTTAGGGTAATCTGGTTGTTTTCTTTTACCTTAATCAATTTAAGGATTTCGTACCAGTATTTAATATTGTTATCTTTTATTGTTAATTTTCTTTTGAAGGATATGTACCTTAATAAATTGTTTAGGGCGTGCAGATTGTATTTGTTGCACAAGAAAATTTATTGTTTTGTTTGATTGTCTTATTCGTTTCACCGACTTGTTGTTGGGTGTTGGGGTTAGTTGTCAGGTGTCTGGGTAGTCCTTGATCTCCTAGCACATTGATTTAACTGGGGTCGAGGGTCCTTTTGATGTTGTGCAACGGATGTTGTCGTGCCTTTCACCTAGCAATGGCATGATTCCTGATGAGGGTATTATTGTGCGCCTTTAGGACAGAGGCGAATGAAAAATTGTTCAGAGTCTGTACTTCCGATAGTGGGCATTATTGCTCATTATAGTTGTTGCTAACATTTGGATTGTAATGCCTTCTTGTGTAGGGTTTCACGCTCCATCGAGGTTCTAGTTAGCTAGTTGTCGATGTCGTGGTGTCGGCAAGGGGATGTTTCCACTTAGCTTGTAGGCATGGTCATGTTGTTTCAAGCAGATGGCCATATCTCTCTACTGCTTTATGCATGTTTCTCTAGTTTCTCCCATTCTAGTGAGTGGATTCATAGTTTTTTGATGCATGTTCTACAGGCGTGTGTTCATGGTCAGGTTGAGTGGTTCAATTGATGTCAACGTTGCCTTCTTTACTAAGAACTAAAAGGGGAAAACAAAAAAAAAAATTGCTTCCCTAGTATCTGTATCAAAGAAGTGGTCGTTACATATGGTATCAGAGCGGGTTCAACCCTGCGACTGTGGACCACCTTGCTTTCCACTACAGTAAACCTTTGAGTATCAACCTAGCGCTGCTTAAAACTTTAACGAGTTCATCCGGTGATCTCGTTTAGAGGACCCTCGAAGGTTCGCAACGTGGTGTCGTGGAAGGAAGTGCAACAACTGAAGAGGTTTTCGCTCCCTTAGAGTCAAACCCCCAAGGGGAGGGGCAAGTCCTTGGGCTGGATTCGCTTGCTGTAAGGGATGACGATGGTCTGACAAGGCTCTTCTAGGTAATATGAAAGGGCCTTGATTTACCATCAGTACTGAGATAAGGCCAGGGCACCTGTATGCCTAAGGGTCCACAGCGTGCCCTAGCTAGTATCGTTAGCATCCACCGATATCTTGAGAGAGTTGAGTTCTCGAGTCTGCAAGTGTCGCAGATGGATATTCCATCAAGGCATAGTTGTAGAAAAATGAGTTGTGTTTCATGCTTCACAATTACGACCTTCGACATGAAGGTTTGCATGGTGGTATTTCAACTGAAGTGGAGTGCTCTTCTATGGTGGAAGACGCTTTTGCCACTTTTGAACATGGCCATGGACGACGTGTCATGGGAACTGTTTGAGGAATGATTACAAGAGAGGTGTCTTTTTGAGGAATTCATTGAGTGTCAGCTCAATGAGTTCGTTGCCTTACAACAAGGAAGTCGCACAGTGCCCGAGTACAAGGCCCACTGGGAGATTCTTTGGTATCCTCTGTGCCTTTTACCCAGAACCTTAAGGTTAAGAAGTTAGAGCTTGGCCTTATTTTTAAAATTCAAATTCTACTTCGAGTACCAGGAGTACTGGATCGAAGAAGGGGTGTTGGACGTGTGGGGAGCCACACTACCAGTGTGACTACCCTGTAGAGAGGACTAGAGCATCTAGATCAGCCAGACCCACTACTATGGGAATTTTGCGCAAGGCCCATCAGATTCTTTCAGTGGTGAATAACAACTAGGAAGATCACCAATCCAATGTGCTCGAGACATCCGGTATCATTGTTGAAAAGACCCTTAGTATTTGATAGATCTCGCTGTGACTGAGAGTTTCATTTCTGGTGCAGTGCTAAAAAGGTTTGAGGTAAAGGAAGTCAAACATGATGAGTTTAGCATTCTAGAGATGGCATTGGGAGCCAAACAAAAGGTTGGAGGAAAGGTTACAGTCTGTACCCTTGACCTGGGAGAGTTTGTCACCAAGGCCTACCTATACGTCACGATCTTAGGATCATATGATGTCGTGATCGATATGGACTGGTTGGAATCGCATGAGGTGATACTAAACTGTAAGAAGAAATAGTTGAGCTTGGTCGTTGATAAGGGACAAAGATGAGTGATTGTAGGTCAGAACCAGGGAGTTTCCCCAAGGTTCATCTCCTCCTTGCTACTACAGAAGAGAACGCACAAGGGGTGTAAGCTTCGTGCGATCCTAGCGTTAAACGAGAAGGGAGTAGCGGAAGGTCTAGAACACGTTTTGGTGGTGAAAGAGTTTGAAAACTTCTTTCTAGAGGAGTTTACCTGGGATGCCACCGGAGAGAGAATTGTAGTTTACTATAGACCTAAAACCACAGACTGAACCGATATCTAGGATGCCTTGTCGGATGTCAACCCCGAAGTTATAGGAGTTGAGAATGAAACTGAAAGATTTGTTGGACCTGGGACTGATATGTCCAAGTGTGTCACCGTGGGGTGCACCTGTTATTTTCATACAAAAAAAGGATAGGTCATGGAGGATTTGCATTGACTACCGTCAATTGAACAAGGCCATGATCAAGAATCAATATCATTTTTCAAGGATTGATGATATATTTGATCAGATGAAGGGTGCGAGGGTGTTCTCGAAGATCACCTTGTGATCGGGATACCACCAGTTACGGATTAAGGAGGATGACGTCCCTAAGAATTCCTTTAAGACGAGGTTGGGACATTATGAGTTTATTATTTTACCACTGGGACTGATGAACACCCTAGGGGTATTCATGAGGTTGATGAATGGGGAGTTCCACGAGTTCTTTCACAAGTTCGTCCAAGTACTCATTGAAGATATTTTGATCTACTCCCGGATGACGGAGGACCATGAAGAGCACTTGCGCTTGGTACTACAGTGTCTGCAAGAGCATAAGTTGTATGGGAAGTTATCCAAATGCTCATTTTATCAATCGAAGATCCACTACTTAGGGAGAGTCATCTCGAGTGAAGGTATCACTATGGATCGAGCGAAGGTCGAGGCTATTATGGAATGGCTTGCACTGACAAATGTCCTGGAAGTGTGTAGCTTCATGGGTTTAGTAGGATACTATCGACGGCTCGTCAAGGGATTTTCAAAGATAGAAAATCTGATCACGGAGTTGTAGAATAAGAACAAGAAGTTTGTTTGGACCAAGAAATGCGTGGAAGAATTTCGGAGGCTAAAGGAGTTGTTGAAAACAACACCAATATTAAAGGTCCCGGACATGGATGAGGACTTCTTGGTATGCACTGACGCATCCAAGGAAGGTTTAGGTAGAGTCTTGATGCAAGACAGTCGAGCGATCGCTTACATCTCGAGGAAACTAAGAAGGCATGAGGAGAACTATGCGACGCACGATTTGGAGTTGTTAGCCATCGTTTATTCCTTGAAGGTTTGGAGACACTACCTTGTTGGAAAAAAAATTGAACTAAAGACGAACGACTATGGACTAAAACACATCCTTACGCAAAGCGAACTGAACGGGCGACAATGACGTTTTTTGGAATTACTTAGCGAGTACAAATTCAAGATTACTTAAATAAAAGGAACAATGAACCAAGTGGTAGATGCATTGAGTAGGAGACTAGGCATATTTTCGGTGTTTCCTCTTCAGACGAATCTATGTGAAAAGATTCTAGCTACAACGCGACGATGACTAGTACAAAGAGGTCAAGGATTTTATCAGACAAAACACAATGATGGCACCAAAATTTGAAGGATTACAATTGACGACGATGGATTATTGAGGTTTAAAAATTGGATCTACATATCGCCAAATGACGAGTTGAGGATGTCGATCCTGAGTGAGGCTCATAGAGCAGTTTACATGGCTCACCCGGGAGTCATGAATATGAGGGTAGACCTTAAACCCTTATTCTTCTGGAAGGGAATGAAGGCAGGCATAGTCAACTATGTGGTCAGATGTCTAGAATGTCAGTAGGTAAAGGATGAACATAGACACCCAACATGATTACTACAACCACACGTTATTCTGGAATCAAAATGGGAGGTTATTTGATGGATTTTATTGTTGGATTGCCATTGAGGGCAAGGAGACATGACTTGATTTTCATAGTAGTATAAACTCTGACGAAGAGTGCTCACTTTAATCCAGTGCATACAGTGTATTAGGCACCTAACATAGCTAGAGTTTCCATCAATGAGATTATGAGGCTGCATGGCATGCCTAAGAGGATTATATATGATCAAGGATCGGTGTTCACTGGATGATTTTGGACGAGTTTCCAAGAGGCCTTGGGAACCAAGCTTAACTTCAGTACTGCGTATCACCCGGAGACTGATGGACAAACCGAACGAACGAGCCAGACCTTGGAAGTCATGTTGTGCATGTACATAATGGACCAACAAAAGCGTTGGGAGGAATTCTTGTCACTGGTGGAATTCGCTTATAACAACAGTTACCAGAGCACCATTAATATGGTGCCTTTCGAGTTTCTTTACAGGTGACCATATCAGACGCATTTGAGTTGGGATTGGCTTGAGGATGGGGTCTTGGTGGGACCAAAAGTGATCCAAGATGTGGAAGAGAAAATGCAACCATAAGACAAAGGATTAAGGAAGCGCGGGATCAGCAGAAGAGTTATGTTGATGCACATCGTGTCGACCGTAGTTACAATATGGCGATCGAGTATTTTTGTGGTGTAAATCGCATAGGATTTTGATCAAGTTTGAAAAAGTGGCTATACTATCCCCTATGATATTGTGGAAAAGAGAGGCCCATGACCTTTTGACTAGCCTTGTGGATTCCTGAGGCATATGCATTATGTCTTTCACATCTCTATCTGAGACTTTATGATTAGTGATCCTACACATGTTTTGAATTGAGCACCATGCGGGTTTCGGATGAGGGTGCGCTCACGGCTAAGACGATATGCATCTTGGATCATCGCATTCGACAGCTACGATGTCTAACAGTAGATCAGGTCAAGGTCCAATGGGACAACTATACTCCACACTCGACAACCTGGGAGGATGCATATGATATGCGCCAACAGTTTTGATGCAGGAGCATCGCCAACACATCAAGAGAGCCATCACATTGAGCGCAAGACAGTTGCATAAGCCAGTACACATTTTTAAATACTTTGAAATTGTTGCGTGATCTTAAATGGTTCATTTAAGAGACGGTGCACTTGTATTGTAATGGACCTTGAGCGGATAATCTCTCGTCCTTAGGTAGATGAGGCATTTAAAATAGTTAATGCTGATAGATAGAATAATTAAGTCTAGATTTGATAGTTTAGAATTCGAGAGGGAAAACGGATATAGACACCCTCATTGTATCATTGTAACATTAGCATTCAAGAGCAAGAAGAGAAGAGCAAGCAGAGAACTGTGTAGAGAACATCCATGTACAGATATTGAGTTAATAGAATAAAAATTGATTCAATCCATGGTTATGTGTCTATTCTCTATATGTTGATGTTATGCTCATGAATATTTTCTTCCTATCATACATTTGCTTTTATGTGCTATGTATGTGATTTCATGATTAAATAGAAGTCTGAGAGGGAGATAGAATGAGTTTCAATTGTTTCTCTGAGTGAGACAGAAGATTCCTGCAAGGAGTGCAGTTGAATTTGTCTGCAAGGAGTGCGTGACTGCAGGGTTCAATTAGAGAGGCTTTTGTCCTCATTCCCTTGAGAGTGCAGATAGGCACAGTGTCGTGCAAGGAGTGCGCAGGCCGAGTGAAGTCTCAAAGTTGCGATTCTGAGCAAATTACTGAAAGACTACTGCTGCCGGAGTGCGCAGGGTCAGAAGACTTCAACACTTAGAAGTTCTTGAAGATTTGCCGCAAGGAGTGCGTGCAAGAAATTTCCAAGAAGATTGAAGTCTTGGAAAATTTTAGGAAGGAGTAAGCCTTCAAATTTGTCAAAGTGTACGTGCAGGGAATTGGTTATTGAAAGCTTGCAGGAAGCGTCGTAGGTTGGCGAGTAGACAACGAGTCTCGTGGAGAGAAATTTCTTCCTTTTCGTGAAATTGTACGAGGGAGAACGAACACACGAAATCATCCGAGGAGATTTCGTGAAGTTCCCTGGGCCATTGGATCTTGTGGAAGTGCGAGGAGGTTACAACGGAGGCGTCGGAAGATTCTAATCTCAGGAAGGAAGAGCGTGGGCATAGGTCAGCGAGGGTCGTTGCATTGTTCATGAGATCGCCTATCGAGATATTGTGAGAAAAGCATCGAAGAATTGGCAATGGGAGTCGCAAAGTCGCAAGGCGCAAGGTAGCGAAAGCGCGACAGTAGAATATCGGGATCTCGGTACATCGGGCCTCAGAAGTCGAGGAAGGAGTCATTTAATCTTGCGAGTGGTGAAGTCGTGAGGGAGCGAGATCGCGAGTCTCAGCCTTTCGACGTCTCACGTGTCGAGAGTTGGAGGACCGAGTGTGGGGACTTGCGAGCGGCGAAGGCACGATAGTGTGAGGTCACGATAGCGCGGAAATCCCGAGTGAAGTGACGGGTGTGGACGATTCAATTCACACGTGTGTATCGGAGTCTCGGTACTTCGGGTATCGAAGGTCGAAAACCCAAAAGGTTGGTATCGCGAGTAGCGAGGTCATGAGTTACGATCCACCAAGGAGTAAGGAAGAGGATCGTGCGACGAAGAGAACCTGTGGGGTGAGAAAGTCCTGATAAGGGATTTGAAGGGCGTTGTAGCTCTTCGGGCCATTGAAGGAGAAGGTCCTAAGGGAGTGATCACGCTCGTGGAGTGAGGTTGGCATCAGAGTGGTATCAGAGTGGAATTGATTCTTTGTTTTCTGTAGCAGAGAAGAAAGGAGAATTCACCATGCCTCCCAGAAGAGAAAGACAGTCACCCGACCCAGAAGACAGGGAGGTGAGAAAAAGAGGCAGGCCGACAGGGAATCCAGAGATGGAAAGGCAGATACGTGATCTTCAAGAAATACTAGAAGATATGGAGGCAACGCAGAGACGCACAGCCAGTGCGGGAGATCTGAGCGACTCCAAAGGCGAAGCTGAGGTTGAACAACAAGGAGAAGTTGCAGCCGAAGATGCAGCCAATGAGAAATTAATTAAAGCTATCACCCAGATGAGTTCAAAGACAAAGATGGACATTCCAACTTACGAAGGAAGTCTAGATGCAGAAAAGCTTCTAGATTGGATCAGATCTCTTGATACCTACTTCGATTATGAAGATATCGAAGAGGATAAAAAGGTTAGGCATGCTGTCACAAAATTGAAGGGACATGCATCTTTGTGGTGGGATGAGCTACAAGATGACAGACGCTGCAAAGGAAAGAGGAAAATTAAGAATTGGGATCGAATGATTGCAAATATGAAAGTGAAGTTCATCCCAAGAGACTACCAAATTAATCTGTTCAGGAGAATCCAGAACCTGAGGCAGAAACTGATGGCAGTGAAAGCGTACACTGAGGAATTCTATCAACTGAACATCAGAGTAGGTCATCAGGAGAGCGATGATGAGAAGGTTTCCAGATACCTTAATGGTATAAGATATGACATTCAGGATGAGTTAAGCATGGTTACCATCAGGACGGTGGAGGATGCTTACCAGATGGCTCTGAAAGCCGAGGAGAAGATGAGCTGTAAGCAAAGTCAGAGAGGGAGAGGCAGAAGTCATCCCAGAGGCAAAGCGGTTTCCCAGGAGAAATTCCAGAAGCCCAAGGAGGAATGGAAGAAACCTCAAGGTAATATTGAGAGAGGTGGAACCTCACAGCGAGGACAACCACATGTTAAACAGAAAGGACAACATAATGAAAAGAGAGGAGATTATACTGACGCAAATACTTTTCCTCGTACTAGAGGTAGAGGAAGAGGCAGAGGTGGAGTAATCACATGCTTCACATGTGGAAAGGATGGGCACAGGTCATTTGAGTGTCCAGAAAAAAAAAGGATAGTGGAGAAGCTCACATCACTGAGGTGCAGAGGCATGATGTTGAGACTGAAGACACCGAAGCAGGAAGGTCATTGACGGTGCACAAAGTCCTTTTGACACCTGAGAAGTGTTGAAATAATGTAACTGCGAAGAGCATTCTTATTATTTTGTTATTGGATTAAATCCCCATTGTGGATTAATCATATCATTATTATTATTATTATTATTAGATTAATTCCCATTGAGGATTAATCAAGTTGGTAATTGTATAAGGACCAAATCCCCTTTTGCGGATTGGTCATCGGACAATTATAATGTACATAATAAGAAGTCGGCCCCAACAGTTATAATGAAAGGGCCAAATTTAATTAAAGGTGGATTTACCCACCCAGTGTGAGAGGTCGGCCCATCCAGATGGTGACTCTTCACACGTGCTAGAGTGATATAAATAAGAGGTTATCGCCTCACTTCTAACACACACTTCACTTGCTCATTCTCTTATGAGGCAAGCTGCAATTTCAAGTTGGTGAGAGGAGAAGAAGGGTGGCGCATCTCTTGGAGGAGGACTTTCTTTATTGGTTGAGTTATCTCTTGAACATTTGATAAGCTATTTATGATAAGGAAGTTTTTGTTGGGTTTTCTTCCCCTAGAGGGTTTCCCAGGATAAATGTTGTGTCTATTGTGGATGTGTATTTCTCAGTGATCTTGTT
>ML812494.1:70410-90381 GCA_009831015.1 Picea engelmannii
ATGACGCCATGTGTTCCTTGCTTCTGACCTCGTTGTTAGACGTAAAGCAAGATGAGTTATGCTTCTGACCTAGTTGTTAGACGTAAAGCATAACGCTGATGATTCCTCTCTTATGACCTCGTTGTTAGACGTAAAGCGAGATGTTGATGTTCCTTTCTTCTGACCTCGTTGTTAGACGTAAAGCAAGATGAGTCATGCTTCTGACCTAGTTGTTAGACGTAAAGCATGACGTTGTGATTCCTCGCTTCTAACCTAGTTGTTAGACGTAAAGCGAGATGATGATATTACTTGCTTCTGACCTAATTTTTAGACGTAAAAAAAGATGTGACTGACACTGAGCTACCAGCTTAACCGCTGTGACATTGATCTAGTGTAGTACTGTGATGTGACAGCCTAGTGCTATAATGAGGTATCATTTTTACTGATACATGTTTGATGCAGATGATGATAGCATTCCTTCGAGAATGATGATGTTGTTGATGAAGAAAACCTCCGATGACTCGTAAATGTTCTAGAAAATTGTTCAAGATGATATTGACGATACTGTCCTCGAGATGCCACTGATGATGCAGACCTCTCTCGCATGATGCTGATGAAGACTGATGAAGAATACCCTTCTTGTTAAGGGGGAGTGTTGAAATAATGTAACTGCGAAGAGAATTCCTATTATTTTGTTATTGGATTAAATCCCCATTGTGGATTAATCATGTCATTATTATTATTTTTATTATTAGATTAATCCCCATTGAGGATTAATCAAGCCGGTAATTGTATAAGGACCAAATCCCCTTTTGCGGATTGGTCATCGGAAAATTATAATGTATAGAATAAGAAGTCGGCCCCAACAGTTATAATGAAAAGGCCAGATTTAATTAAAGGTGGATTTACCCACCCAGTGTGAGAAGTCGGCCCAGCCAGATGGTGACTCTTCACACATGCCAGAGTGATATAAATAAGAGGCTATCGCCTCACTTCTAACAAACACTTCACTTGCTCATTCTCTTATGAGGCAAGCTGCAATTTCAAGTTGGTGAGAGGAGAAGAAGGGTGGTGCATCTCTTGGAGGAGGACTTTCTCTATTGGTTGAGTTATCTCTTGAACATGTGATAAGCTATTTATGATAAGGAAGTTTTTGCTGGGTTTTCTTCCCCTAGAGGGTTTCCCAGGATAAATGTTGTGTCTATTGTGGATGTGTATTTCTCAGTGATCTTGTTCTCATTATGCTCTTATCTTATGAAGTGCAAAGAACTATAATAATGGCATAAACATTAACAAGAAGGAGGGAGAAGACTCATCTCAGAGGACCAGACTGTTCAGAACAGCTTGCAAAACCAAGGACTGGAAATGCAAGGTTATTGTTGAAAGTGGTAGCACTGATAATCTTGTTTCGACCGAGATGGTAGAGAAACTGGAGTTGGAGACAACTGATCACCCGATTCCATACAAAGTTTCATGGCTACAGAAGGGACATCATGTGAGTGTCACTAAACAATCTTTAGTTGAATTCAAAATAGGGGGATACAATGATAAGGTCTTGTGTGATGTCATTCCCATGGATGTATGTCCTTTGTTATTGGGTAGACCATGGAAATATGACCGAAATGTGGTTCATGATGGGAGGATGAACACATATACTTTGGAGAAGGATGGGAGGACACACAGGTTGCTTCTGATAAAGGATAAGGAAGTGAAATCGGAAGTAAGCAACACAATACTTCTCATGAGTGGGAAGGAACTTCTTACAGAGATGGAGAAGAAGGAAGATCCACAATTCTTTGTGGTCAGGAAGCCGAGAATTGTTCTGACTAGCACAAGAATGGATGATCTACCAGAAGAGATTCAGGAACTGCTAGGAGAGTTCGCTGACATCATCATGGACGAATTAGCTCGTTCATTGCCACCGACAAGGAGTGTGAGTCACCATATAGACCTCATACCAGGAGCCAGTTTGTCGAACAAAGATGCGTACAGATTGATGCCACAGGAAAATGAGGAGGTCAAGGGGCAGGTCCAGGATTTATTAGACAAAGGATTAGTCAGGGAGAGATTGATTCTATGTGCTATTCCGATGGTGCTTAGTCCGAAGAAAGATGGAGGTTGGAGAATGTGTACAGATTCAAGAGAGATCAACAATATAACCATCAGGTATAGGTTTCCACTACCGAGAATGGATGATCTGATGGATTGCCTGAGTGGGGCAAATTATTTTTCAAAGATTGATCTGAAGAGAGGATATCACCAGATTCACATGAGGGAAGGTGATGAGTGGAAGATAGCCTTCAAAATAAATGAAGGACTGTATGAATGGCTAGTCATGCCATTTGGCTTGACAAATGCACCAAGTACTTTTATGAGGTTGATGAATGAAGTCCTGAGGGAATTCATCGGAAAGTTTGTCATCGTGTATCTGGACGACATACTGATCTTCAGTAAGTCAGAGGCTGAACATCTGAAGCATTTGGCCATTGTAATGAAGAAGCTACAACAGGAGAAGCTGTTGATTAATATGAAGAAGTCCTCATTTATGAAGACATAACTCATTTACCTGGGATTTGTCGTATCGGTAAATGAATTGAAGATGGATCCAAGTAAAGTGGAAGTGATTAAGAATTGAACATCACTGAGAAATCTTTTCGAGGTGAGAAGTTTCCATGGTTTGGTTAGTTTCTACCAAAATTTCATCAAGAATTTCAGTGGAATTAGCGCAGCGATGATGGACACAGTGAAAAAGCGACAAAAATATTTTCATTGGACAACAGAGGCTGAGAAGAGATTCAAGCTGTTGAAGCGGAAGATAACCGAACGACCAATGTTGGTGTTGTCGGATTTCAAGAAGACATTTCAAGTGAAATGTGATGCAAGTGGATATGCGATAGGAGCGATCTTGAGTCAGGAAGACAGACCAGTTGCCTATTTCAGTGAGAAGCTGGATGAAGCAAAGCAGAAGTACTCCATGTATGATAAAGCATTTTACGCTATCATACATGCATTGAAGAAGTGGAGGCATTACTTGATCCCAAAAGAATTTGTTCTGTACAGTGATAATCATGCATTACAGTTTGTGAGTCAACAGGAGAAGTTGAACCAGAAACATGCAAAATGGGTAGAGTATATGCAGAATTTCACATTTGTGATTAAGAACATTTTGGGTACTGCTAACAAAGTGGTTGATGATTTGAGGAGGAAGTATTTGTTGCTGCAGGAGTTCCGAGTCAAAACATTAGGTTTTGAAAATCTAAGGGACATGTATGCTGAAGATGAAGATTTCGGGGAAACGTATGAAGCAGTTGATAATCCAGTTCTCAGAGACAGAAGCCCATGTATAGACTACATGATCCAAGAGGGATTGTTGTTCAGAGGAAATCAATTGTGCATTCCAAATTGCTCCATGAGGGAGAACTTGTTGAAAGAGAAACACAATGGTGGATTGGCAGGACACTTTGACCATGAAAAAACATTCGTGAAGCTGAGCGAATCATATTTTTGGCCAGGGATGCGAGAAGATGTCAAGAGGTTCATTGAAAGATGTAGGATATGCCAACACTCAAAGGGGAAGAAGTAGAATGCAGGGTTATATCAGCCATTGCCCATACCATAGAGGCCATGGGAGGCAATAAGCATGGATTTTGTATTGGGTTTGCCGAGGACGCAGAGAGGTGTTGATTCCATCTTTGTGGTGGTGGACAGGTTTTCAAAGATGGCACATTTTATCCCATGCCAGAAGACCAGCGATGCAACTCACATCGCAATTTTTTTTTTCAAGGAGGTCATTCGACTCCATGGATTGCCGAAAAGTATAGTTTCAGACAGGGACACAAAATTCATAGGGAATTTTTGGAGGACCTTATGGAAGAATATAGGAACTAACTTGGCCTGTATTTCAACTTACCATCCACAGACAGACAAACAGACTGAGGTGGTCAACAGAAGTCTGGGAGATTTGCTGAGAATCTTGGTGACAACACCATAACGGCTGGGACAATGTGTTGCCATGGGCAGAGTTCGCTTACAATGACTCTGTGAACAGGAGCACAGGGAAGAGTCCATTTCAGATTGTGTATGGGACACAACCGAGGGGAGTTTCTGAATTGCGAGATTCAAAACAGACTGCTACTAGCAGTGCTAGTGCAGAAGAGTTCGCTGAGGCGATGAAGGAACTTCATAGCAAGGTGAAGCAACGACTGATAGACTCAAATCAGGAATATAAATGCAGAGAAGATCAACATCGGAGACAACTTCAGTTTGAAGTTGGCGATTTAGTTCTGGCACATCTGAGGAAGGAAAGGTTCCCAAGAGGAACATACAACAAGCTGAAAATGAAGAAAATCGGGCCATGCAAGGTCCTGAAGAAATTTGGGGAGAACGCTTATGAGATTGAGTTTCCAGATGGCATTGGGATATCTCTGATATTTAATGTTTCGGATTTATACCCATACAAGGATGGACAAGTAGAGGTTGGAACTGAGGAGCCAGAAGTCCAGTGGCAGAAGCAGATGTCAACTGCAGAAAAGCCGCAAATCGAATGCGTACTGGACAAAAGAGTGGGTAAGAAGACTAGGAGGAAATAATACTTTGAGTATCTAGTCAAATGGAATAACCACCCAGTGGAAGATGTCAGCTGGGAAAATGAAGCAGAGATACAAAAGCATGGACAGACCATGCAGGAGCTCATGGACAGGAGCCCATGAAATTTTTCAAGCCAGGGAGTATGATGCAGGAGTATCGCCAACACATCAAGCGAGCCAACACATTGAGCGAAAGATAGCTGGATAAGCCAGCACACATTTTGAAATACTTTGAAATTGTTGCGTGATCTTAAATGGTTCATTTAAGAGATGACGCACTGGTATTTTAATGGACCTTGAGCAGATAAGCTCTCGTCCTTAGGTAGATGAGGCATTTAAAATAGTTAATGCTGATAGATAGAATAACTAAGTCTAGATTTGATAGTTTAGAATTCGAGAGGGAAAACGGATATAGACACCCTCATTGTATCATTGTAACATTAGCATTCAGGAGCAAGAAGAGAAGATCAAGCAGAGAAATGTGTAGAGAAAATCCATGTATAGATATTGAGTTAATAGAAGAAAACTTGATTCAATCCATGGTTATGTGTCTATTCTATGTATGTTGATGTTATGCTCATGAATATTTGCTTCCTGTCATACATTTTCTTTTATGTGCTATGTATGAGATTTCATGATTAAATAGAAGTCTGAGAGGTAGATGGAATGAGTTTCAATTGTTTCTCTGAGTGAGACAGAAGATTCCTGCAAGGAGTGCAATTGAATTTGTCCGTAAGGAGTGTGTGACTGCAGGGTTCAATTAGAGAGGATTTTGTCCTCATTCCCTTCAGAGTGAAGATAGGCACAGTGTCATGCAAGGAGTGCGCAGGCTGAGTGAAGTCTCAGAGTTGCGATTCTGAGCAAATTACTAAAAGATTGTTGTTGCCGGAGTGCACAGGGTCAGAAGACTTCAGCACTTAGAAGTTGTTGAAGATTTGCCGCAAGGAGTGCGTGCAAGAAATTTCCAAGAAGATTGAAGTCTTGGAAAAGTTTAGGAAGGAGTAAGCCTTCAAATTTGTCGAAGGGTACGTGCAGGGAATTGGTTATTGAAAGCTTGCAGGAAACGTCGCAGGTTGGCGAGCAGACAACAAGTCTCGTGGAGAGACATTTCTTCCTTTTCGTGAAATTGTACGAGGGAGAACGGATGCACGAAATCATTCGAGGAGATTTCACGAAGTTCCATGGGCCGTTGGATCTTGCGGAAGTGCGAGGAGGTTACGACGGAGGCATCGTAAGATTCTAAGCTCAGGAGGGCAGAGCATAGGCACAGGTCAGCGAGGGCCGTTGCGTTGTTCGTGAGATCGCCTATCGGGATCTCGTGAGAAAAGTGTCTAAGAGTTGGCAACGGGAGTCGCGAAGTTGCGAGGCGCGAGGTAGTGAAAGAGCGACAGGAGAATCTCGAGATCTCGATACATCGGGCCTCAGAAGTCGAGGAAGGAGTCATTTAATCTCACAAGTGGTGAAGTCGCGAGGGAGCAAGATCATGAGTCTCGGCCTTTCGGTATCTCGCGTGTCGGGAGTTGGAGGACCGAGTGTGGAGACTTGCGAGTGGCGAAGGCGCGATAGTGTGAGGTCGATATAGCGTGGAAATCCTGAGTGAAGTGACGGGTGTGGACGATTCAAGTCAAACGTGCGTATCAAAGTCTCGGTACCTCGGGTATCAAAGGTCAAAAACCCAAAAGGTTGGTATCGCGAGTAGCGAGGTCGCGAGTTACGATCCGCCGAGGAGTAAGGAAAAGGATCGCGCGACGAAGAGAACCTGTGGGGTGAGAAATTCCCGATAAGGGATTTGAAGGGCGTTGTAGCTCTTCGGGCCATTGAAGGAGAAGGTCCTGAGGGAGCAATTGCGCTCGTGGAGTGCGGTTGGCATCAAGTTTCCTTTTTGTTTGATAGATAGGCTTATGATACTGTGATACACTTTATTTCAGCCTTTATACTGTGAAACTTTGGGATGAAGTTTAGACCAAGAGGGGGTGTATGTGACATCCCTCTCTTGAGCACTGAGTGAACTTATTCTTTGAGGACACTTGCTCGCAAGTGATCCAGATTTTATGCTATTAAAACTTTGATTTTGATTATGAGGTGTTATGGGTTGATGACATGTTGTTTTACTACATTGACATAGACAGGTGCTATTGACTTGGTTTTACTAAGTGTGCAAGCTTTTGGACCTCGACGATGCAGAGGTGTCGATAAAACCTTTGGACTTCGGATTGAGTCAGGAAGTGTAACATTGGGGTTTGATTGTATTACTGTGATATTAGTGCATCTGATTAGATGATATGATATGGATATATTCTGACATGATTTGTTGATGATGTAGGCTGACGATAGCTTGCCGACCAGACTCACATGTGGATTAAATGGGTCACGCACGACTACCAGAGATGTTGAGGGAGAGGTGTTGACAACAACCCCACCACAGCCTACTAGCACTCCCGTTGTGGCTCAAACTGTAGGCTAACGATTACCTAGTTCGAGAGGACCCACTATGCCATGAGGGCAGACTGCGACAGTCGCTCATGATGATTCTAAGGGGCATGCGATAAGGAAGCGGCCTTATTCCTTAGAGGCCCTTAGTCTCCCACAAATTCACCTGGCGGAGTATTGACTCCAGGGGTTATTGATGTCTACCAAGTCAGTCAAGAGGCAAGTGGCACCCTTGGAGCACGTGGTGCATCCTGAAGGGAACATCGTGCATGAAAAATGGAAAGAGGCGAGTGCCACGCTTGGAGCATGTGGTGCATCCTGAAGGGCACATCATGTAAGGGAACAATTGAGGTGAGTGGAACCCTTGGAGCACCTAGTGCATCCTGAAGGGCACGTCGCGTTGTTATTGATAAATGAATGAACCTAGACAGCCTTAGGATGAACTATGTGATAATAATTTAAAAAAAAACATTCTCCCTAATAAAATGTCACCCATCATGAAAATTAAGGTCGAGGTCTAAATTATGCTAGTGGTAAAGTTTTATCCTTTTTATAAAAAAAATAAAAATAAAATAAATAAATAAATAAAGAGTATGATCTTCATTAAATCTTGTAACACAGAGGGAGTAAGAAATTTAATTTATTCATAAAAAAAGGGGGACTTAATTGTTTATTATTTTTAATTTAAAATATATTAATTAAATGAGAAAAGTGAAAAAGGGTTAATTTCCACACCTGCCTTTTTGAGTTCTAATTAAAAAGGGGAAAGAGGGAAAATCTAAAATATTAGGAAACTAGGAAAAGAGGTAAACATAAAAAGGGAACATAAAGGAAAAAGCGGAAAGTCAAACTTAGTAAAGTATATACCATTTAAGAGCTTTCTAATTTAAACTAAGCTAGAAATTTAATAGTGGGGAAAGTCATTAAAACCTGTAAGAAAATTTGGGCACACCTAGGAGTGATTCTAGGAGTAAATTTAGGTGGGTGAGGGAAATAAGAGAATTTAAATTAATTAAATTAATTAATTAATGGAGGAGTGTAGGGGATGGGTTACACTTGTACGGAGTGGAAATTTTAGGAATTTATTTTTAAAAATTTAATTAAATGAGATTTTAGAAAAGAAAGGGGGTACGAAGCTCTATATAATGAAGGAAGGAGAAGGATGAAGGACCTTCTTCTATTTGCATAATGTTACGTTGTAGAAATATCTACTTGACTGACTTAACCTGTGGGAGTTGGGATACCTAGCTCGGTGAGGAGTGGTAGCTCAGCCTTGCGAGGCGAGATAGGGGCTAGTTGATTCTATGGATAGTGTGTGTGGCCCCTTTGTGGCTCGGGGGGATAAGGGGGAAGAAGAGTACCATTAGCATTAGCTGGGAGGTACCGGTGAAGTCTTGTCGATCGGCAAGCGGGAGTTGCACGGAGCGTGCGGGACGTCATTCAGAGCAGGCGATTAGGAAATGGTACGCTCTTTTCATTTTTTTATGGTAGATTGTATTAGGGCTTATGCTTGGATCTGCTTATTTAATGGTGAAGTAAACTGATTTTTAAATAGATGACTGAAACTTTTCTTAGCCTAGCTCAATGGTTGTTGACTACCATGGCCTTCATTTTCCCGCATGCCTTGACCACCTTATGTGTATGGACTGTGCCCATTGTGGTTGTTTCCTTTCATCCCTAGATCGCCAATCCTCGCCTAAGCAGCCGGCCAGGAGACTGATCTACGATCGTCCCCTCAACATTAATACACCTATGGATCTCAACGCCTTGTTTTTTTGTGCGAGGATGGTGAGCGTAGGACGTTCTTGTTAGCCATATCCCCCTTTGGATTGACCTTGGCTGAATGATGGTCTTGCGTCTTGCTGCATTGATTACCTCCGAGGTGGTTTTTCTTCCCGCAACAAAACTGCTTTTATTTTCTGCGTTTAATCTATGTGTTTGCTTGGGCCTTGCATTGATATTTTTACCTCTGCGTTTTATTGTGTTGATGAAAACTATCCTCTTTGTTTCAATACGCATTACCTTGAATTTATCTCTCTGCAATTCATTATTCTGATGGAGAAATTACCTCCCACTCTTAACACTTTCAACCACGAATTGCGTCGGTAATTCAGTGCTTGATGGAAAATTCTTATCCTACGATTTGTTACTGATCCATTGACTTATGTTGTTATTTTGTTATTGTTCGAAGGATAGTGATAACAACTATTGTTTACTTACCTTTATTTTTATAAGGTGCAAATTGTTGAGGTAAAACTTTATTAAAGAAATGGAGGTTCTGTGTACGCCATCTTCAAAAAATAGGAATGGTATTACTAAACTGTAATTTGATTTTCTTGGTAGATTCGTAAGTTTGAAATAATTTGAATTTTGTAGTTGGCATGGTTCAAATCGTAATCCTGATGAATGATATTTAAGGAGCAAAAAATTGACACTCTTGGCACCAGATCGTGAGGAGAAAAGAGATGTCAAAATAAATAATAGAAAAGATCAATAAAGGTGGACTAATTTGTTTTATAATTGTTGACAGTTGACACTCACCCCCAATTGATTAATGTTGATTCATTCGTTGTATTTGGTAACATTCGTAGGCTATGGTGCATTGGTTCTGACCGAATGTGACCGTATTTTAATGGAAGAGACGCCCACTTAGTTTCAATGGATAGAACGGGCCATATCTCCATCTCCACAACTATCTAATTTAAACGTTGCATGTATCCTGAGAGACCTGAAAGTTCAAATTAAGTTGGGTGCATTTCAATACGGTTTTTAACTTACATTGGGAAGGTGAATTGTATTATTAAACCCAACGTCTATTGGGTGATAGACCTAGAATTTCAAATTGGTGGATGCGTTGGTTAATGAACTTAGCGTGATAGACCTGTAATTTCGAATTGATGGCTACATTGATCAATTAACTCAGCATGAGAGACCTATAATTTTCCAATTGACAGTAGCATTGACAATGTCTTTATTGGGAAAGTCTAATGCACCGCATGACTGGGTGGGGTAGTGATTCTGTTAATGGTTGAATTGGCGATATAAAAGGGACGATACATTTTATATCAATGTCAACTGGAATTTGGTATTTACTGCAACCATGATTTGACTTCCTATAAGACGACGTCCTTACCCTAAGATCAGTGTTGGGAATTAGCAATTTAAGCTTTGTGTTTTTAATATCCTATTTCTCATCTTGATGGTTTTTTTTTTACTAATGTCATGCGTGATGAATGCACTACATTATTGTCACCCTTAACGAAGCTAGTGGCCTTATCTTGACCAAGATATTCTTGCCTAGATAGCATTTTTACATGGTATGTTAATCATGTATTGACAACATATTAAATTCCTCTTTTGGGATAAACTCCCAGGTTTATATCTACTCCTGGTGACAACGATACCTTAGGGTAATTTGGCTATTTTCTTTTACCTTAATCAATTTAAGGATTTTGTACTGGTATTTAATACTGTTATCTTTTATTGCTAATTTTCTTTTGAAGGATAGGTACCTTAATAAATTGTCAAGGGCGTGCAGATTGTTTTTATTGCGCAAGAAAATTTATTGTGTTGTTTGATTGTTTTATTCATTTCGTCGAATTTTTGTTGGGTGATGAGGTTAGTTGTCAGGTGTCTGGGCAGTCCTTGATTTCCTAGCGTGTTGATTTAGCTGGGGTTGAGGGTCCTTTTGATGTTGCAAAATAGTTTTTTTCGCGCCTTTCACCTCAGATCGACATGATTCCTGACAGAGGCGAATGAACACTTGGCCAGAGTCAGCGCTTCCCATAGTGGGCATTGTTTCTCATTGTAGTTGTTGTTGGCGTTTGGATTGTAATGCCTCCTTGCGTTGTCGTTCATGCACCATCGAGGTTCTAGTTAGTTGGTCGTCGATGTCATGGTGTTGGGAAGGGGATGTTTCCCCTTAGCTTGGAGGTGTGGTCATGTTGTGTCGGGCGGATGGCCGTATCTCTCTGGCACTTTACGCATGTTTTGCCAGTTTCTCCCATGCTAGTGCGTGGAGTCATAGTTGTCTAATGCATGTTCTATGAGCGTGTGTTCATGGTCATGTTGAGTGGTTCAACTGATGTCGATGTTGCCTTCTTACCTAAGAACTAAAAGCGGAAAAAAATAAAAATTGCTTCCCTGGTAGACGTATCGAAGAAGGGGTCGTTACAGGGTTATACATATATGTTTCACTCTTCAAGCATCTTAAATGGAAAACTATAACTATATATATATTTTCCTTGGTGTTTATGCTAAATTCTAATATTTATGTTCATAAGGGTTTAAATTTCCACGTAAAAAGTAATTGCCACAAGTAACTCTAGTGCTTGAGTAATCATTTTGCACTTAAATTTTTAGGTTTTAATTTCTAAATAAGGGTTTTAAAGAGGGGGAAGTGAATCTATTTTCTTTTACATGGTGGCATATGTACCTAAATTTTGGCAACAACTCCTTAATCTAAGCAATGTTTTGTACTTAAATAATATCTAATATTCACTTTCAGTAATCGAAGATGAAATTTTCATTACAACCTACTTGACTAATCAAACTACTCTTGTGCAAGTTGTTGTTTAGCATTTGTATCATGCTTAGGAGTTGGTGATTCTTACAAGTGCACATCCTTGGTACGCATGATTAAATAGATATTTCTTCACTCATTAATTTTGATTTCACGTTCCTAAATTTTTCCTTTAACTATTAAAATGATTAGATCTAGGTTTTATGGTTTATCACACTCTAAAGGAATAATTCTAAATTAAACATGAGATAGAACTAAAATTTGAAATAGCTTTTAGACATAAGAAAAATTCTAAATTTAACCTTCACACTGAATTAGAATTTGAAATAACTTCAAACAGAAACAAAATTTTAAATTAAATCTTCAGATCGAAATAACTGAACCGGATTGGTTTATCACACTCTAAAGGAATCATTCTAAATTAAACTTAAGACGGAAATAAATTTTGAAACATCTTTTAGACAGAAGCAAAATTATAAATTTAACCTTCACACTAAATTAGAATTTGAAATAACTTCAGATAGAAATGAAATTTTAAATTAAACCTTCAGATTGAAATAATTAAACCGGATATCTATCCCGATAGACAAATTTTTGGTGGAACAACATTGTAGTGGAGACGCCAAGGGCTTGGCTACAGGGATGGGCCCCCGCAACCAAGTCACAATCCACTGGAATGTAACTTGGTCACGTGGGGAAGACCTATGGCCAAACCATTGGCGTGCCCATGGCTTTCCCCCCGCAGCCAAGTCACAGTCCAGTGGACTGTGACTTGGCTGCGGGGGCGTAATGCTGAGGCTAAGCCGTTGGTGCACCCATGACTTGGCCATAGAGGCTGTCACCTAAACTAAATTTTAATTTAAAAATTAAAATTAAATTTCATATTACAATCTACAGATTAAAATTAAAAAAAACAATTACAGTTACATACGTGAAGCTTAGCCCACTGAACACCCTCCAACACAACAGCCCAAATGCCCGCACTCCAACCCTCATGAACGCCCACCGATACTCACGAATGATCACAAACACCCTACGTCCATGCCAACACTCGCGAATCCTCACAAAAGCCAACACTCATGAATGCTCACAATCACGAAGGAACTCTCTCAAACACCAAAAGGTTAGAAAAATATTTGAATGTTGATGTGTGGTTGATACATAAACCATCTTTCGGCCAAAAGAGTTTTCAGTCGAAAGATTGTTTCAGCCGGAATATTTTTCAGCCGAAAGAATATTGTCGGATGGAAAAAATCCGTCCGACTAAATATTTACACGTAAATCGAGGATATCGTCACTGTACCGTTCGATTTGACATTCCACCTTTCGACCGAAAAATGCTATTAGTTCGGTCGAAAAAATGTTTTTCAAAATTTTGGAGATCTAATTGTCACAAAAGTGCTACCCGCCTTTGAGATTTTACCCTTATATGAGCTTACCTTTGGTGGAGGATTGAAGTGGTGGAGGCCCAACTAGAAGGGACTTAGTTTCTCAGTTTTGATATGTGGTGACACATAAGTTTGTCACCTATCTACTTCTTTTATTATTTTAATAGAAATAATTGTTTCTCATCCAATTGATATCTTGCAAATATTTGAATTATTATCCCATGGGCGTATTTTCCATGTATGTTAATGGATTATGCCATTTTATATGCTAACATTATATATTATCACCATATGCTTCCATATATTGGTTGTTGAGGACAAATTGCAGGTGTAAACTGTGAGTTCCATGCTCAACGATGGTTTTCATTGAACGTCTGAATGAGGTAGACTCTTTATCTTGTCTTGATAACATTTTCATTTATATAACATACTTGGGATTAGAGTTGATTTCTACAGTCATTCCTTCTGTTGTTGTTTACCCCATGTCATAGAGATATTTTCCTTGTAACAATATTATAGACATATGTTGCACGGGTTCCCGAAATTTTAATGTTACTTAATGGTCACCTATGCATTTGTTTCTCATGCCATTCACCCCACCACTGCACTATTATTTTCCCATATCTTTCTTATCGCTATTATCTTAACCTTTGACCATCTGCCCCTTGCATTGTTTTACCTTAGTTTTGCATCCACCCACCCATGGAGAGAACAGATCCATGGAGTGGATCTCACTTGTTAGTACCATTTGCAATAATTTTTCTTAGGTCGATTCCATGTTCTTGGAACATAGGATTATGTTGTTAAGCCACTGATTCTCTTGAGATGAGTATACTTTTATCTAATTTTTGGACTCATTAAAAGACATGAAAAAGACACTAACGAGTACACTTTTATCTCTTTTTGAAACTCATAAAAGAACATGTAGAAGACACTTTCGAGTAAACTTTTATCTCTTTTTTGAACTCATAAAAAGACACAAAAAAGACACTTCCAAGTAAATTGTTATCTATTTTTCGGACTCATAAAAAGACATGAAAATGAAACCTTTCAAGTAAACTTCTACCTCTTTTTTCGACTCATTAAAAGACACAAAAAGGACACCAACATGAGTATAATTTGAACTCTTTTTTTGGATCCTTAAAATTGAATGAAAAAGACACTATCGATCATACTTTTATCTCTGTTTTGCACTCGTTAAACCATGAAGGAGACATGGAAAACCAAAAAAAAAAGAAGGATTGGGGGTTTTTAACCATTGGTCTATTACCGAAATGAAAGTGGCAGTCGAGTCTCCCTTTAACATGGAACTTCTTTGAGTCATCATCTTACAATTAGTTTTTAATTTTCCTAGGATTTTTCCCAATAATATGAGTCACATATAGTCGTGTAGTTGGTTACTATTCCAGTCATCACGGAGAGTAATTTAGTTTCTCATGGGTTGTTTCACTATATTCTTGTAGCTCTTGTGTCTCATTGACAAGTAACTATTGTGTCATGTTATATGTTTAAGGAAAGTTTAATTCTCATAGCACCTTCAAAGGAAGCTCTCAAACATTTTCTTGTGTTTCGTAGATGTTACTCAATGTAAATTCATTGGTGCTAATTACAACACTTTGGAAAGTAGGGACATCGAGTGAGACACACAACATAACTATCTATCCAAAGAGAGTGACCATGGGACCTCCTAGATGAAGCTGAAAGAACTCAACCACTCAAGATATCTTGTTGAGCTTGGAAATGATTTAAGTTTCGCGGATGAGATCTCATGGTTCATTCTCTAAGCTAGTTGTGTATGTTGTAGGGCTCATTCAATGTCTCTATTGGGTCAAACATTATAACCAATTCCAATGGTTTTATATTGGGCATCTTCCTCAAATGTGGGGAAGTATCTGAGAGTTTCCCTACAACATTTTCATGTGTGTGTGTGTGTGTCAAAGAAAAACGTCCTAGGAAAACTTAGATTCGTGGATGAAATTCATAGTAAGAATATCAACATAGACTATTGTGCTTAACCCAAGGGGATTTGAACCAAGTACATGATGGTACAAAACTATCTAAATCCCTAGTAACATTGTCCTTAGCCATTTTCTTAGTTTCATATGAATAAGTACTTAGTTTGAATTTCACTAACAATAGTTTACAATGATGGGTTTACAAGGGATGGGATCCATGAATATGAGTTTTTCCTAAAAAAAAATTCCCATATATATATATATATATATATATATATATATATACCATTAATGTCGAAAATATCTTTTGTTTTAAAGGAAAATCACATGATTTTGATTATGGTGCCTAACTTGATGTAGACACCAAGTAACACATGCAATATAAGAAATTAGGAAACTAACCAAAACAACCTCAAAGCCTCCTAAATAAAGGACATGATACTCATACACTTAAATTATGGCAATTTCTAAAATATCTATCTAATAAGAAAAAATACAAATACAAATATAAGTTTTTTTATAAGAAATTAAAATAAAATTAATATGAAAATATTTATTTCGTGAGTATTACTATGAAACTATATATATATATATATATATATAAATATAAATTCAATTTATTCATTATTTAAGAATAAAATATATTTTATTTTTAAACCAGTTTTTGGTTGAGAGGAAGGTGAATTCCATTGAATTATAATACATAACTACTCCACATGCATTTTTGAAACAGACTAGATTATGATATGGTGCTTATATATATTTTATTTTTAAACCAGTTTTTGGTTGAGAGGAAGGTGAATTCCATTGAATTATAATACATAACTACTCCACATGCATTTTTGAAACAGACTAGATTATGATATGGTGCTTATATATAGTTGTCTATGTCAATATCATTGACCTCACTCTATATCCAAGGTTAGGTTGTAATGCTAAGCTAGTTTATCGTAAGTAATATATTTTGAATGAGAAAAAATGCCTAATAATTTTTTTGGATTGAGGATTCATCATCATATTTTAAAGAAATGTCCAAAACAATATGTTTTCTTTTATATTTAAAAACATGAAAGAACATATATCAAGTCCTTCCTTATTTACATTGAGAGTATATCAAAACAAACACGAGTAAAGTTGATTTAACTTTTTATATATTAAAAATTAGTTTTGGATTCATATTAAAATTATGTTATTAATCATGAACGAAGATATCAAAAGAAAGGTGAGATAACATAATTTTGTTGTTTTTTAAAATTAAGAATCAATGAAAATAAACATGAATAAAGTTAATTTTTTTTTTTTTTTTTATTAAAATTATATTGTATTTAATGATTATAAATATGTTTCCTATTAAAAGGTTAGAAATTTAAATCTTACATATATAAGATATTTATATTTAAATAGATTTTGACATTTAAATCTCTATATTAAAAAAATCTTTTATTCCACAAACTAAAGTATCTCTTACACCAATTTAATATTTAACTTGACCACAACTTTAAAATTAAATTTTATTATTCCTTATTAAAATTATATTACATTTTATATCATAAAAAATATATTATATTTTATACATTAAAAAAACATATAAAAAAAGTGAGCAAACACAAACAATGTTGTTCATTTCTTAGATTGAGAATCTATCACTTATATCACATTTTATATCATAAAAGAACATATCAAAAGAAAGGTGAGCAATCATACACCGTGTTGTTCCTTTCTTAGATTGAGAATCTATCAAAACAAACATGAATAAACATGAATTTAACTCTCTTTCATTATATTAAAATTATATTATTATCATAAGTTGGCATAACATACACCGTCTTCTTCCTTATTTAGATTGAGAATCTATCAAAAGAAACATGAATAAACCTGAATTTAAAACTCTCTTAAAATTATTTTTTATTGATAATAAAATTATATCATACTTTTAAAACATAGGTTAGCTATGTAAAACGCATAACGAGTGAAAAAGGAAGATGGAATAGTTCTAATCGTGTAGCTAGTCTGAGTTGTATTAGTCACCTCCGGATCTATTTAATAATTATGTAATAAAAAACATGATATAAATCTATACAACTCTAGGGAAAAGCTATTTGTGCGATATAGACGTTTGCCTACTCCAAACAAATAAATAATCAAAACGATTGCTTGAGCGCCAGACATTCTCGACTGGACAGATTCCTTGAGAGCCACACTTTCAATAGACAGGACATTTCCATCTTGTCAAACAAGCATTAAAAATTCTGCATAAATACTTTAAAGCTAGCGTTATCACCTCAAAAAATAAGAATTTCATGCATCTGTGAAAGCTATATACCAATACAGCTCATTACATAAAATGGACTTGTGAAAAAGTTTGCAGTATCTAAGCTCCTCCTTTTTCTTTGCAAAAGGAAAACCAGGCGAGCCCATTACTGGTTCATATTTTTTAACCTAAATGACAGGCAGAATAATGTTATATTTGGAAATGCCTCTTATTCTAAAAATGATACCCCAGCTTTATTTCGAGGATGACTTGGGGTGTGACAGGTATAACAAGTGCGGTGCAGTCGGGTGATCGTGCAATCTTTTGAGACATAAATAAATTAGGTCGATTTCCATTTCGTTCTGAATTTTTAAGTTGTGCAGTTGGCGGTAAAGAAATTAGGTCAGAAATGTCAAGATTGACAGAGCCACTGACAGTAGGTAGAGTTATAGGGGACGTCTTAGATATGTTCACGCCCAGTATAAAGATAACTGTGGCTTACAGATCTAATATGCAGGTCAATAACGGATTCGAGCTCATGCCGAACTCTATTACAGCTCCTCCTCGTGTGGAAGTCATCGGCGGAGACATGCGCACATTTTATACTCTTGTAATTTAATTTTTCTATTTAATCATGGTGTTACTTTTCATGTGCATTGCTCTTCTGCTATCTTTTCTTTCATAATATTTTGTTTAAAATTTGCTTTTCTTTTCGTAAATTTTATCAGTCAAATCGTTGAACCAACAAAGATTTCATACACCAATTTGATATCAAACTTAATCATGAACATAAAAAAAATTATTATTATATATATGACAGAAAAAATCTGTACAAGCTCAAAGGGCGCATAATGCTTAGATGGATCGAATTAATTTTGTGATTGATAGTGGACATTTTCAGATTATGACGGATGCAGACGCTCCGAGCCCCAGCGAACCCACAGAGCGTGAATATCTACATTGGTATGCGTGCAGAGCGTGATAATGTAGTCGTTATTGGAAATAGGGACAGTGATATTCGATTGAATTCTGGATATGTGTGGCTATTTAAAATTGTTTCCCCCCCCTTCCAAAATTTATAAACACTTGATGTCGATGCAGAAGTGATGGGTGATAGTCAGTTGAATACAGGCGTGCTGTAGCGTTTTGATAATTGTTATTCATGTTCTATGTTGCAGGATAGTTACGGATATCCCAGGCACGACATCGAATTCTTTCGGTAGGCACCCTAACTACTCTCGATTCAATAATGAAAATTGATTATTTATAATTGAGAATTTATGCGCAGGTAGGGAAATGGTGAGTTATGAGATGCCAAGGCCTGTTATTGGAATCCACCGCTACGTCTTCGCTCTGTTCCAGCAGCAAGGCCGGCAAACGGTACTCCCTCCTTGCCGACGTCGCTATTTCAACACCAGAGAGTTTGCACAAAGTAATGGACTTGGTTTGCCTGTTGCTGCTATTTACTTCAACGCACAGAGAGAGACCGCCTCTCGGAGACGCTGAAATAATCTTAACAAAGTCGTGCAAGCATGACTACCGACAATTCTCATATAATTCGCTGTTCCTTTACTGCAATCTATTCCTCCCTTTATAGCTGAATACTGTGACTGTGTATGCGTCCAGATGGGCGATATATTATACACCTGGAAGAAATCTATTACCACTCAGTCGGTTGAACTTGCAGATTGGATTTCATTGAACGTGAGAAAAGGCGTGTTTCTAAATTTCTTTAAGGTTTCAAAGAGCGATTTCTGTTGGAGCTATCCTTAACCTGTGGTATTTGTTGATTTCTGTTGTATTTAACCGTAGGTGTTTGTTCGTTGAGCAACATTGTCCCCTTCGAATTGAAAGGAACTGGACATATTATTATTATTAATAATGTTGGAAAATCATTTATTCTATAAATAATTATAATATCTATGTTAATGAATTTGTTTTTTTATAATAAAAAAATATTATATAAAATTTGATATATTTTTTCTTTTCTACAATTTGGGAAATTTTAAATTTTATTATTAAAAAAAACTATAATATTATAAAACAATAAACAAATATTACAACAAAAACTTAATGCTATTACAGCAAAACAGATTTATAGCATAACAAGAGAATTATAACAATAAGCCAAAACTCATATTACAGCAGCAAAATAACTTCAATGAATCATTGTGTGCAACAATAAATTAACCCATTATTTTTGTACTAAAAATTCAATAGTAGTTAAAGCAAAATATTTAGCATATTATTACAATTCACAAACCTCAATGTTCTTTTTGTAAATTTTTGCAAATTAGAGATGTAAAACTCTACATAAATTTCATCATTGTTTATCAGCCCTTAGATAAAATGATATTTTGTATCAATATGCTTAATTTTTTGTGGAAAACATGATTGGGTGAGAGAGCAATGATTGATTTATTATCACATAAACATAAAATCTCAGTTGGTTCTTGTTGTTCATGCAATAACTCAATCACAATCCTTCTCATGCACACAATTTGACACACAATTGTTGTTGCAACACCATACTCTCCCTAAGAAGATAATAAAGTCACAATGGGTTTCTTCTTTGAAGCCCAAGCTAGAGCTCATGATCCAAAGCTGAACACATATCTTGATGTGCTCTTCTTGTCATCTACACTACCTACAAAAAATCACTATCAGTATATCCAACCAACTTAAAATACGAATCCGATGTGTACAAGATACCATAATTAGTTGTTCCAACAACATATCTTAAGATCATTTTTCTTGCTTTCCAATGAGTACTTGTTGGAGTCTCCATAAATCTAGAAATCATACTTACAACAAACATAATATCAAGCCTTGTTGTTTTCAAATACATAATACTTCCAAC